>OMKK01029950.1:0-16029 GCA_900302305.1 Polymixia japonica | reverse complement strand
GCACTTAAAAAACAAAAAAAAAATCTTGCTTAATTAAATTAATTTTTTTTTAAATTAAATTAAATTAAATTATTTCACAGTTTTACAGTTTATCAGCAATGGGGTTTATGATGACTATCAGATTGAATATGAATGTGTACCTCTTCATATAACAACCAGTATATTGTATAATGTAATATTTGAAACAAACAAACTTCAGAGACTTCAGCTCCACTGGCTTCTTGGTGATGAACCCTTTATGTCGTTTAATTTAATGCTTCTATTGTCACATCAAACATCTGAGATGAGATTATTTCCGGCATATAATAAATAGTCGTTGTTTGCTTTAATGTCATGTTCTATTTGTCTTTCAATCAGGTTTAACACAAACTCACAGGCAGGGTTGTCTGAGACGATTGACGTCAAACTAAGCAAAGTTTGGGAAATTAAAATTCCAGTCACTGTGCCTTTTGCCTGCATTGCAGTTGTTGGATACTGATATAATTCTTTCTGAAACATTTCTGTTGGTCTCAATTTGAGCAGTACAACAAACTATGCGTATCCTATGATTCCCCTACAGCTTATTCTGAGATCCCTCAAAGATAAAGTAGATGAACCGGGCTTTATCTGGGAGTATGGGGGTTGTATGCTCTCAGACTCTTTGTTCCAACAGAAGCTTACACATAGCTCAGCGGGGCTGACAGAAGAACAGCTCAGAGGACGCACCGGCAGCTTGAACATCGTCTGTGAACAGAACAAGGGTCCGGTCCGGCGTTACGTTAGTGTGTGGTAGAAGAGTCCATAATCTAAGACGCAGTGTTGTGTGGGACAGCAGCCAGATTAAGTCAAACTTGTGGTAGATCTTTGGTCAGCAGACCAACAAGCAACACACTTCAGTCACTTATCTTGGAGGTTGATGATCAGTCAATACTCAATAATACCCAAAATCGGTTTTCTGGTTATTTCCCTTAACATCCAAGACTTGACTTTACAACTGGAAGATACATCTGTGACTAAAACCAGGGAGTATCATGCCAAACGTGGCCATCTCCTACTGGGATGCTGTTTACGGCATATGGCACGAGAAAGCTATTCATTATGAATGAATGTGATTTATATCTCTTCTTTAGAAGACAGCTTTTTATAGGTTGGACATTTTGTATCTTGGCTTTGCGGTGGGTGGTCTGCCCCTGCTGCTCCTCTGTCTTTATGAATATTGACGAGCTTATATGGTGTTGCCAGCGGGGGGGTCGGGCGACGGCTTAACACTCAGAATCTCAGAAGACTGTCTTTTGAGATCTAATTTGAGTATTTAAAAACATGATGATCTCCTAACGGTCCTCTTTAAAAGTCGAGCCGAAACAAATGCTTCAAATTAACCTTTATCAAAGCATTCGAGGTGTCTTTTAAAGGGTGTCTCTTACAAGGGAGGTAAGGAGGTCTCCTTGACCTCCTGGACGAAGAGCGCGGCGTGCACGCGGCATCTGATCGTAACCCGTCTCCGTTGTCCTGTGCTGCTCGTTGAGGCAAAGGTTTGCTTCCCTTTTTCGGAGGGATTTGTTGCAACCAGGCAGACTCTAAATGGAAGTTTCCTTGCTATGTCCCGCAAGAGCAGAAATAGGCATTTACCAGTACACAGGATATGATGTAATTATCCATTGTGCCATAATCCAGGGTAAGCATTCAATTATTCAGTGATTAGTACAATGATCTACTGCCCTGCAAACGATTATCGTAGAAACCATCAGGCTACGCCGTCGTAACTCTGCAGGACCTTCAGGCCGGCAGTGTTCAAGGTTGATCGCGTGAGCGCTGGCAAGTCACTGGGGTATCAAGAAGTCACTTTCCTTCACCGATACTTTTTGTTGAAATAGACGCACGGCACCTCAAGAAGTCTCAACAGGTGGATTCCAGTGTCGTGGAACCACCCATTACCCGATCACAACAGACTATCTACCCACTGAGCACCGTTTTCAGTAATGCTACTTTATTCACCACATGTAGCCGTATACCTTCACAGACAACTGCACACGGAGTTCAGACGTTAAATTGCAAACAGGTCCCAGGTAGACTGTAGTCCAGCTAAGTCCTGTTCCTTGATCCAGAGGAAATGCCTGACCCTAAGGGATGCTGAGCTTCCGCAGATCAGATGCAGGGTGGGAATTGGATGGAGTTCAGCCTCATAAAATGAAGGGAAAATCATTTAAATTAGATTTCTGTATATGCTGCCCGCAAACCTGGCACAAGGACATAAAAACAAATCACAATATGACGCGCTAGGTGAATGATCGCAGATGTCCCGTATCACTTTACATCTATATTAGCCAACAATTGGAGATTGTCCCCGTCTGCATCTATGCAACGTGTTGGCAGAAACTAGTAAATAATGCAACTCTTATTGAGATATTTGATTTTGTGTTTTTTTTGCTGAATTACCTCTCTGGTTACGGTAACCCTTTTTCTTTCTGTCAGTCAGCCAGTCGTTGAATAATTCATAACTCAGAGTGTTATGAGTCCAATACATTTTTTTTGTTGCGTACCACGGCATAGCGTTGGAATTATTAGGAGACAGGCGGTACTCTGTTATAAATGAGAATTCTTAAGAGCTCCTATTTAATGCTGGCCATATCTCAAAGACAGAAAATCAATCTGACGTTTAATAACTTGGCATAAAGAATTGTGAAGACGCGTCTCTTCAAGAACGTTCGCTTGGCTGAGCTGTGTCAAAATGGTGGCATGTACAGATGTTAATAAGGGGATTCTTAATAACTGTTACAGGGGGATATAGGCATAATGCTGACATTTGAATGTATGACTTCTAATAATGTCTCCTATATATTCAATGAAATTGACCAGTCAGCTACGGTCAACTGTTTTGATGGTCAACTAGGATTTCCAACTGCAGCTTGTAGTAAAGAGGCCTGTCGGTCAGGTGACAGTAGGCAATGGCGCGCGCGAGTCAAGCAACAAAATAGCTTACCTTTGAGGCGATAGATCCGTTGAGACGCACCTGTGATGTCTGTCCTCCACGTTAACCGCCGCGCTTCAGTTACAAGCTCCTGGACTTCACCCTCCAACTGTAAAATAAATCTGCTACTAAAACAAGGCAGCATCACGCTAAATGTAATCATTTCCTGTCAGGGGCCGAGATCAAGATCGCTTTTATCGAGATGCACAACGGGTGGACGAAGAATTGAACTGACACATTACAGAAGAGTTACACAATGCAGGGCTGACAAACTAGGTGCAGGACAATATGAAACAAGACTGACGATACTGTGCAGATATAATCTACCACTCTATATGTTGAAGGTTTAGTCAGCGGTCCTTGTGTTGTGTGACCTCATTAATCCTCTGATGCTTACGTGGGAACTCTCTCTGCCCTTACTGGGCCACCTGACTGATTTAAACTGTACTAAATACTGCTAGATCACGGCGTGGGCTGTTATAAGTGACTTGATTTGTTGGCAGGTAAGAGCCATACGATGGGTATTGCATCATCTAACCAGTCCACTTGTTTCCCACGGAACAAATGCTGAAGAGTTTAGGATGGATTGCTACACCAGTCAGTGTTAGGCCTCTTGTTGATATAATTTTACAATTAGTGATTAATGTAGTAGTACTCAAGGTAGAAGAGTAATACTATTTAAAATGCCTGGGAGAATAAGGAGTTGTATGAAAAAAGTAAGTAGTAAGTAGCTTCTGGTGTCAGACAGTATATACGATATATTCTACTCTGCCTTAAATAGACATATACTTCCAACTGGACATCAGGGCAACATCTTTAAGGTATATTTTGCAGAGTGTGATATAAATGTTGTATAGCACTAACAATAGCACTGGTTCCCTCTAAAATAGCGCTATAAGACGCAGACAACAAGTCCAACAGGGTTTTTACAATTATTTGTAAATATTTTAATTTTGAGCAAATCCAAGAGGCTTTGTCCAGCAAATTGCCAAAGCATTTTTTGATTCGCAATCGTGTTCAATCGCATCTAAGATGTGACGTGTTCTGTATCTGTAGTGCTATTCTCATCTCAGGGACCGTCTTCTACAGACCGAATGCTTTGGGACTAATGTCGTCCATCTCTATTTGTCACGTGTGTCTGAGTGTTACGTGTTTTTTGAGTGGTTTAAATGAAATGATAATGGTCCCCTAATCACCACTAATCATGTTCTTTACGACCGTAGTGAAGGGCCCGTTAGGTCGGCCAGATCTCTGCGGTCAGGACGGGGGATGCAGCAGCGCCCATTAACAGCTTGTCTGTCAGGCTACTGGTCATTAGTATGATGGTGCGGTCTGCGGCCCCAGAGGGGTAGCGGCGGTGTCAGGCTGTTTAATGATGAATTATAGCACCGACTAGTAAGCCAAAGACCGACCGTTTACAGTTTAAGCCGTTGCATTTACGGGTGAAATGCCGTTGTGGTGCAAAGGCACTAGAGGAGAGGATTACTGGTTGTGAGGACACCGCAGACCCCCGCCCCCCAGTCTCAGTTCGATCTGCCTCCAAATGTGGTTTGGATGACCCGCACGGAGCACAGATGAACGCACTTATAGATCCAATCACTTAGGCTTGCATGGGCAAGAAGGAAATAAGCGCCGTTATCGACTTTGTTGTCCGACAGGGTGCTATGCAGGCTTGTCCCGGCTGCGTTTTGATGAAGTTCATGCGCAATTATCGATGTTTTCTGATAACGAGTGATCTGTATGGAGTCCCACCTGAACGGAGCCTGTAATTTATGTCAGTTTGTTTACAACACATGATCTATTAGTTTCTCGTAGAGTTCTACATAAAGTTCAATAATATTATTCAAAACTAATTGCCGCTGGTTAGACTAATGAGCATTGCGGAGAGCCTGTGACGCCTTCCACAACGTTCTATGAGAACAATTCACAGACATATCGGTGACATCACCTTTCATCATCAAGGCCCAGCTCACAAGCCACGACTTAGAGGGGTTTTCCCCCAAACCATAAATGTTTTATGGCACCCTGGTGTGAGCTTTAAAAGCTGGGACAGACGCTGGACGGTTGACGAAAGGGCTTTGAAGGATTCATGTGTTAATGACCTAGACAGTGTACTGAAGGTATCACAGGCAATGGCCATTTCTTTGTAGGTATTCTCTTGACATTCAGTTGAGTGCCTAAGGAACCCCTACTGTGTTGAAACCCCTCACCTTTAGATCATAGTTTCTTCACTCGCCATTCAAAACACTGAAGTGTAAATTTCGCTTTTAATCAGCGTTATTTCAGCCAGCAGTACATTAATCATGTCTTCATAGATAGAAACTTCCTCCATTGAAAAACTAAGACCTTGACTTAGTTTGGCAATTAACACACATTATCCTCCTTGTTGTAGGTATTCAAGGTGGACAGCCTGTAAGAGGATGAATCTGTGGAGTGTTCGATTTTGACAGGGCTTATTAGTAAGAGTAATAGACGTCTGCCTGCTCTGTAGGATGAAGCGTTTGAGGTTTGTTTCTCATGATGTGGAATGGGGGCCTATGTGTCGGGCCTGCTGGACACTGGTCCACACCGGGAGAGTACTGACAGTAGAGAAGCATCTATCCAAAGGCCTTGTAAACAATCCGGAGTACATTTTACTGAATTTCAATTTAACCTTCATTTAGTCTGAGTCTGGTCAGTTATTAATAATAATTATTAAAAAAAAAACATGTTAAATATCAAACATAATGTTGATTTAAAAATATCCAGAATAACAATTCTTTTTTAACAATTCTTTTTTTTTACAAACACTTGTAAGTGTACTTGGGAATGTATTTAACATACACACTCAAAAATGGAGGTACAAGACAAGAACAGCTCTGTACTTACAGGTACACGTTTGAAGAATGTTCCCTCTAAGGTACAATATTGGTCTTTAAGAGGCCAGAAGTGCACCTTTTGACTAACAGAAAGGGTAGAAAGTGATTTAAACTGGCATTAAAGGGTACACAAATGTCTCTCAAAAGGGTTCCCCCCCAGCGACAAGCATTTGTACCCTTTGTACACATCGGTACTGAATCAATGTGTATGCTGACATTAACACTGGGACGGACACAATGGCTGCTTCAGGAATGGAACCTGTGGCCTCAACATACTCTGTCAGGGTTATGGGATAGACTCCAAGTTTAAATCAATAACAACTTTATTTGAAGGTAAATTACCATGGTTTTATCCAAAATGTCTTTCTATAACAAAGTTACCCCAATGACTCTCATTCACGTAACATCACTGTCATCGCAATCAATTTCGCTAATTTAATATAATGGGGAAACCTATATGTGGCATCTTGAAGTTGTGGGATGTCTGAGGACATTACATAGCCTCAAGCTGCTGTCAAAACCTCATTCATTAATACCTTCCTATTTGAACACCATCTTAAGGAAACAACATTAACCTTCCCGTATTCCATCTAGGTGTGGAAGCAATTGTCATGGGCTAAATCCATTAGTCATGCTAGCTGAAACCACATTCACAGACAACTTCTATTCACTGGACTGCTAGTGAAGATCCCGCTGATCAGAATTAAGGTCTTGATAGGAAAGAAAGTCACCCGTTTGGACGCACAATCACAACATACAACACCGTGCCCACATCCCTCAGCGCAAAAAATCACTAACTGGCGGGACACTCTGTCTTCTGGCTCATTTCCCATTCAACCAATTGCTCATAGCTTGCTGCTGTCATGGAAACCATGTGAGGTAGGCGAGGTTGTTTACATTACAACCCACAATGCCATTTTTAGACGTCTCTTAGATGTGATACAGAAAAATGCGAGAAGTGTTATATATCTTGTTGACTTGTGTGTTTAAAATAGAAGGAATAAGTAAACTATTGATAAGCATTTCCAATACATAATAACTGTATTAATAAAAAAAGATCAGCACACCCCTTCCCAGGGATCTAAGGTTGCGCTCAGGCTCATGAGACGTTATGAGGTCAGAAATAAAACTTGAAGGTGAAAACTATCCTTGTTTTAAAAATGATCAGCAGAATCTTAATCAATTCTGAACACAACAGGTTACCAGTGAAGTGATGCTTGAAGAAATCCACTAGAACACTAGACATTTAACACTTGCAAGGCATTGTTTCAGAGCGGTTAGTCACTATTGTTACTATTGTCAGCATAGCAATGGAGGGAATATTGTGTTTACATATCATATGGCCAACAGGGAGCGTGCAAATGGAAAAATTAATGGGACCTAAAATTGAACCTTGAGGAATCCCAAAGGTTATGTTTCCTCTGGATGATGACAAATGATGATAAAGTCATTTTCCCGCCAGATATTTTACCATCTTTTCTCATAAACATTCTACTTGTGAATTTGTGACACTATTAGAATGAATTGAACTTGCTCCATTTTTTTCTTTTCATGAATCTCTTGGGTGACTCAGACATTCTCTTGGGTGACTCTCCCTAACCATAACATCATTCTAGGTGTGTTTACATGTATTCTGCATATTACTATGCTAGCACCATTTAGTTATTGACTCATACATAACATACAATACATTATTCTATACACTGTGGAGGTTGTTCATTAACACAATCACTCCAACTGCCCTTAATGTGTTTCGCTCATCTCTTGATCATCATGTGATGAAGAGTTGAGGAGTAGGAGGGGTTGGAGGTAGGCAGAGATCTGATTCTAATCTGCTGCAGTGTGTAATGAAGACAGACCATCTGTGTGGAGCACAGGGCTGGCCAGTGTCTTGATTATTTCAGACCGGAATAATTATCCGAAAATATTATCTGAAAGGGCTTAGCGGGAGTCCAGTCTGTAACATAGTGAGGCACTCTGAAGCGTAGTCTCTTATTCAGTTGTAGCCTTTGGTATGAGAATACAGGAGAGTTCAATCAGTGACTAAGATGCTAAGCCACCCAGATATCTGGAACTCAGTATCGTTTCATATTGCTCCACAGACAGCAGCATACTGGCATGCATGTTGGCTACAACCTCAAGTTAATAACTAAATATAATAAGTGAGATAGTGAATAAACACTTTTCAGTCCAGCCATTCTGAAAGATTTCATGCCCTGCAATCTTGATGAAAGCACCTTTTGCAGCATGAAATGCGCTGGGCTGAAAATAATCTTTTTGTGTGAGATAAATGGAATATGACTCTATAGATGCAAAACACACAAGTAACCCCTCCAGGTTTGCTCAAAGAGGACTCATATTGTTGCTTTTAATCGTAATACTACTATTTTGCCATCTGGGCCGACTTGTAACTCATAGCTCAAATGTAAATGCTTTCAGTTCCCATTCATTCAAGTCATTTTATCTTTTTCTGTCAGATTATCAAAGCATTCAGCTTTCCTGTTTACAGCCGCAGACCTATCCTATCATTATTCCTACAGAAGCCCTCTTGGGTCAATTGCAATTCCCGCTAACGTAGTTCAGAACCAGAATACTGCCGCTCTGCTCCTTCCTACTTATCAGATGCAGCTGATGCAACGTTCTGAATCCATCTTTAGGTCAATTATCAGAGCAGCTGTTCTTTTCTAAATGAGTGTGGTAAATGACTCCACATTTACCAGAATAGATCTAAATGAGCACTCTGCAGCTTTGAGATCATTAGCTAGCGCAGAGGTTGTTGTAGGCTCTCCTTTGCTAATGGTGAGTTTGGGACTGACTGAAAAGGGGGTTGTCGAGAGACAGAGGGACGGCCGTGGCCCTCTCCATCACATTTTGAATCGGAGACTGCCAAATACTGACATTCATGGATAGTCCCTCTGCCACAGACTTCTTTCCTATAGTTTATCATGTCATCTATAAAAGAAGAACCACTACTTAGTGTTCATCTCTAGACCCCCCCCTGCTGTCAAACAAAAATTGGAGTTTGTAAATTTACACCTAGTGAATAAATTGCATTACAGTAAAAAGCCTGACTGTGCCTGGAAAACATCAACAGGTAGCAAACTGGCGGTTGCAGCAAGTAACTGGCAGCGCTCGTAACTTCAACAGACAAAGTTTTCATGTGGTTGATGTCCACGCCGACCCTGCACATCGGCGTCTCCCATTAGAAGCAACAATAACAGCTCTCCTCAAACCCGACTCAGTCATCTTCTTATGTGGCATTGCAATAAATCTGATATGGGTGATTATGGTTCTGAAACACAGGGATGACAGAAGACCCGGCGAAGATATACTGCGCACCGAAAACAAGCACTACATCATTCTGTCAAAAGGCAGCAGGAATTAGGTCCGTCACGGTTTCATCCTCCTCTCCTCAGTATTTTCAGTTGAAAAGTGAAATTAATTGATGTGTAGGATACCAAGCATCGCAAAGTCCCAGGAGGCCGTGGCTTTACGCTTTTGTTTTCACTTCAAAGAGTATTTCACAGGGGAATTACCTTTCCCTTCACAATCCCCTTCTGAGATGAGCGAGTTTTGCGGAACTGGCGTGTGTTGCGTTTGGCTCTGGTTTAGTTAGCGTGGATGCTGTTTTCTTAATCAACCTAGCCTAGCGAGTGGGCGGGGGCGGTGTTGGGGTTGTGGGGAAAGGTAATTGAAAAGGCGTCTGTTAATACTTACTGAAAAATACATTATTAGTTGGATAAACGTGTTGGCTATGTCAGAAGCATATACTTGATGGGGAATGGATGTATGGTCATTTTGAGATGAAGTGAGTGTGAGTCATGACTGATTACGTTTAAGATGGTAATCAAGGATAAATCAGTTTCGACTCGCTGTGATTACGATGTACAGGCGTATGCTTTCAAGGGAAAAGATACTTGTGGTTGGCTTCAGGAGCAACGGTTAAAAGTAGTTTTTTTCTGCAATGATTAAATGAAAGATTCATAAGCAAACATGCACAGAAAACACCTAATGTGAAGAATGTATGGCGAAAATAAAAATATGTATATGTAATGTAAAAATGTATATGTACTGTATATGTAATGTAAAAATAAAATAAAGAATAACATTTCTATGTATTATTTAGGGCCTGGTGACCACAGCCATAAAGACATTGTTGAATAATACATTCATATATGGAGTCCATATTCTCTATCTTGCATGTAAATTAGGCTTTATGAATTAATTCTTAATTCTTCTTCAATTCTTCATCCTCATCATCGTATACTCTGTGTTATCACGTGCACGGTATACATGTACAGTACAGTACGTGAGAGAGTGAACATGGTATGAATGATTTAAAGCAACAGTGTTATTCTCTTCTGTTTGCTCTGCTATTATTCACGCTGGGAATTGTAACCTCAAACCCATCACTAAGCCCAGCCGAGACACACAGAATCATAATTCTCTCTTCTACGTCCGATCCTGTCGTCGCAGTCACTTCCGAGTTTCAAGGCATTCCTCATATACCAGCATCCAGCCAAAACCCCTAAGCACATGTAAGACGTTTAACATAACACGCTGACTTTGGACGTCGCGGTGCCTTTATTCCACAGGCCTCCGCCGCTACAGATGAAGTGGTTGATCTGTCGAGACACACAAGCCAGACACGCAAGCCTGAGGTCAGGAGAAAGTCACCATTGTATTGTACAGCTCATAATCCATTCACCTTCACTTGCCTCGGTGTGGCTTTGCGCTCGGCTCCCGTTCCTCAGCTGTTCAGTCTGATTTATTGGTTTCATATTGAGCTCAAATAGGAGATTATGAGGATGCAGGGGGGGGGTTTACAAACATCAGAAATGGGTCATAAATTGGGTTTCCTGGTGACTGCCCTGTGGGGATTGCTTCAAAGGCAGCAGGGCTGCGTTGGGCAAGCTAGCTGTCAACTTTGCCACTGTCACCTTTCAACTGGAAGGCCCTGGCTCAAGCCCCAAGACACTGAACCCCTTTCAACTCAACCTTCTGCAGATGACCCTAGTAGTAGTAGTAGTAGTAGTAGTAGTAGAACTAGTAGTAGTAGTAGTAGTAGTAGTAGTAGAAACTAGTAGTAGTAATAGTAGTAGAAAATGTTATTATCCCTCTTGGTGAAATGTTGTGCAACAGGATCAATACAATACAATGGGCAGACACAATTCAGGACATGACAGGACAGCTAAGACAAGGAAGGCTGGAAGGAATCTCTGCAGGATTACCATGCAAGTGCATGGCGATTGTCTTAAAGCGCACGTTGTCCCTATAGCCAGTGAAGACACAACGTTTTTAAAACTTAAAATATTCTCTGACTTGTAATGAGAGCAAAAGCCTGCCTTAACTCACAAAACATACATGATTTGGCTTCACGCCATGTTCCCGAGAAACGCAGACAAACTGTACTGTGTTTTGTTTTTTTGGGTTTTTTTTTTTTTTTTTAACAAGCGTGTGTTTTGCTTTTCGGATCAAAGCGTTTGGGTGCGGGAGAGGGAATGGCTCGTTCGCGGAAGAACTCCACGACAACTTCACACTGTAGAGACAATTTATGCATTGTACTTCGTTAAGTTGTACCCGGAGGTACGTTTTAATTGGAGGGGAAAAAAAGCAAGGTGGAAAACTTCCCCCTTAACTCTCTCAACTGTATGCTAGGTGAATACACGGGTGATGGTTTACTCCATTCTGAGTCACGCACCATTGAACCAAGTAGTCTACAGTCTCCCTGATCCTTTCAACATGGTAATCAATGAGCCGTTCCTCTTTGTGGTTGTAAAGCTCAGTATAGATACACAGCCATTAGCTGACGCCCCCGGCGCTGACAGTGTCCCGATCCGACGTTATGTTATGATTATTTAGGGCTGGTGACAGACACCGCCACCCCCCTCCGATATGAATGTTTGCCTGTAAGTCCCTCGATGGCAGTTCGCCAGACGGAGCTGCCAAACGAATGAGGAAAGCGACTTGATGAATATTCCGTTCGGAACGCAGTGAGACGGGCGTGAATTCTTCACCTGAGACGGTCTAAAATGGTCCGCAGGTGGTACATTTTTTGTTTATGTTTACCTCTGGATAAATCTAAAAAAAAAACTATAAAATTTGTAGCGGAGAGACAGCCCTAACGTGGTAACACAGTGGGTTTTCCCACAAAGCTGCCTTAGTCTCAGCATTAGTCTCAGTACCACTATAGGACATGAAGTCAAATCAACTCTAGTTTGTCCATCTGTAATTAACTGGCACGTCGCTTGGAAGCATTCCCAACACCCTGCAGGCTCACAGTTAAGTGTTGGAGTGATTCCTCGGAATAATTACTTTGAAAGGGCAATCCATTTTACGAATAACTGAACCTACCACCATCAAGCAACACTCGCATCGACTCTTAAAGCATTTATAACACACCATGGATTATTAAACATTGACAAAGTTGGTTACTGTGGCGTCGTAATACGTTGTGGCCGTAACCCTCAAATCTGAGATTCTGATTCACGAGGTTTGTGTAGATCACACTTTCAGCCAAGACGCAAGAAATCAATGAGGATTTGCTTTATTTGCTGATTTGATCGATTTCTTTTAACCGGATGATTATACTTTTCTTGCTATTTTTATTTATTTTTTGCTTAATAACTAGATCAAGCTTTTCCAAAGGCCACCATTCTGGCTCCAGTGTGTTTGAAAGCGACTGCTATCGGCGGTGGCCATGGAGACGTGGACACATTTTCAGAAGTGAAAATATTCACACTCACCACACAATCAACCAACCTGATCACCATCTCCATCTGGCTGGAAAATGACTGTATACACCCATCTGCAGAAGATGGAGGGTGCTGCTTTGATACGTTATCGTCTGTCAGCCGGCCAGCCACGCATGTAACCTCGGAAAAATATAATGCAAAATCTTGTTCGGAATTGTAGGTGTTTTGTAACCTATCAGTGACAGTGTTTTGTTTAGGTTTTTGGGGGCGACGTGGCTCAGGAAGTAGAGCGGGTCGTCCAGTAATCGGAGGATCCCTGGCTTGATCCCCGTCTCCTCCTGGCAGCGCGTCGAAGTGTCCTTCAGCAACACGCTGAACATGCTGAATGTATTAAGATATACTGTATATTTTATCTACAGCTTGTGCTAAAACAACCTTCCTTTCCTAACCTTCCTTCCACATCTTGGCGCCTTCAGTTGAACGTCATGAACCTGATGACTTGTGGGATACGCTTAGTAAGGGTGCACGCAGCGTGGGTTAAGTGTACTGCGTGTTTGCATGTTAAGAATCGGGACACACTTAGGTAGAGTGTGAACGTGCACATAAGTACACAGGGCCGCAAGCGTGGGTAACGTTAATGGGACGGGCCCGGAGACGGAGACCCGCACCTGATCACCCACATCCGGTCTGTGTCATTTGTTCAGATCAGTTGATATCAGATGGACACAAAATGGGGAGCAGGTGTCTCTTTGTCATTGTATTTACAGTTTATGTCCATAATCCATAATCATCTTGACGAACAAAACTGAAAACATGATCACGATTGGCCTTTTGTTATTTACACATACATTAATCAGTGTCACACGAAAATAACCGGCAAACATTAAGGATCGTAAATCTTAACTATGACATGTTTGCTTGTGTGTGTTTGCGTTTGATGTGCATCAGTGCATTTATTCTTCAGAGCAATCAAGGCCACGTCTGTGGGTGTGTGTGTGTGTGTAGATGTGTGTGTGTGTGTGTGTGTGTGTAGGCGCGTTTGTCTATGTGTGTGCGTGTGATGATAGCTGTGCATACGGTAGTTCCGTATCTCGTGTGAAAACGCGTCTCTGAATCTGCTGAGAGGCAGATATGCAACGACACACTTATTGATCCTTTCCATTGACAGCGCTCACTTCTCATTAAGTCACACGCATCAATCAAAAGGCCTGTGGTTCCCCTGGTGCCTGCCTACGGAACAGCACGGTGAGAAGTCTCCGTGCACCGCGCGCCTATAGATGCTGAAGAACTGGGAGTTACTAACTAACACCGTGGGAAACGTAGGCCCTCACCACAAATGGCAGCATAAATAAGACTGTGTGCGTGCGTGTGTGTGGGTGTGTGTGTGCATCTGCGAGAGCGCGCGCGCGAGTGTATTTATGAAACGCACACGTTTACTTTTCCCGAGCAAACAAGGCTGCGTTTGCGGGTAGCCTCTGCAGCCCAGCGATGCTAAACAGGACCTTGGGCCAAGGAACCAGTCAACCAGTTAAAGAGCAGGCCAGATGGTGCATGACAATCACATCATACTGGTGACTGTCCCTACATTGGTGTTTTTTTCTGTTAAATAGTAGGCCTGAGTGATCGCAGGCTTCGCGTCTTCATCTAAAATCTCTAGTCAATGTCGCGTGACGGGGCAGTGCTATTTTCCCCCGTGAACCAAAGCATGTTGTTTGATAACAGCCTTTAGACTAACTTTGTCAATGCTCAGAAAACACAGCTGGACTAGATCCATCTATTACGGTCTGCTATAACCTTTAAGCATTTAGGTTGATCATGTATTTGATTTTCCAATGCTGTCTGGATACTGAATATTATCTATAGGTAATGTATTTACGTTTCAGAGCAGATATATCATGGATAACTGTTTTTTTTCTCTGTCTGTGTAAAACCAACTGTAGGATCCCTTTGCCAGACCTGTAAACCTATTTTGAAAATGGAAGAAATGAAATGGATAATGTCCTATGGGAGAAAAACACAATGTTGGTCTTCTGCTGTAAGACAGAAACACAGCAAGCTCTGAAAATGGTTGATGACATCTGCTTTCTCTCTCTCTGTGTCTCTCTCTCTCTCTCTGTTCTCTCTGTCTCTCTCTCTGTGTCTCTCTCTCTCTCTCTTTCTCTCTGTCTCTCTCTCTCTTTCTCTCTCTCTCTCTCTCTGTCTCTCTCTCTATGTCTCTCCCTCTCTCTCTGATGTGCTGCTCTGTCAGCTCTGAGGTTTCAACCTCATCGTTTCTGGCCTCTTTCCACATCAGTCACCGCTCCGTCCCTCGCTAACTTTTTCAGTGCGACTCCCCTCTTCTTTTTTTTCTTTTTTTTTTTACCAACTTTTCCCCCTTGCTCTGTGATGTAGTGTGGCCTGCGTGTGCGGTCCAGTTACTCGGCCATTGATTGTAAATGTCTAGGTCTCCCATAGTGCACAGTCAGCATTTTGGGCGATGATCACCTGTTCCTTGGAGCCATAGATCAAACAATGCTCCCTGCTGACTCTACTTGGCTGACCCTGGCTTGGCCACTCTCTTTAAACCCAAGGTGAAACACATAACATCTGTGGATGTCTGCCTGTATATAGTCCTATACGTGCTCTTTAATGTGGCTTTTGGTGCTCTGTCATACATCTCTGTGTGTCTTTGATAAGGAATTATGACTAGAACCAATCAAATCCTGTTTTCCAGACTATTGATTACCTTAGTATTAGACTTCTTCTCATCTTGTTTCTGTCACACATAAATCTGTATTTATTCTCAACAGGGTTTTTTTTTTTGTGGTAAATTACTGCTCTTTTCTTGGACTTAACAGCTCAAATTGAAGAATTGAATTATTTTTTCAGAATATAATTATTCACGACATTGTTTCGCCTGGTAATATTCATCTTGGCCCCGTGGGATGTGACAACGTTGCCATTTTGTTTTCAAATAGCTTGGATGTGTGTCACTGCCAATCCACTGTTGGGAACAGCAATCAGTTCATACACATGGCCTTATTTATTCAGTGGAGATAACCTCCAGATAACCTCCAGATCTTAATTGCATACTGGTGTCAGTATGTTTTCACTGATGACTTCTGTTGCTCTTTGTGATTATTTCAGATGAGGCAATGATCTGAGTCGAAAAAAACACACTCTCATCAAATTAGAAATGGCATTTTGCAGCACTTGTCCAGGGGAATATGGCTATCACATAAAATCTGTACATAAATCTGCACATAATATCTGCACATAAAAACAATGTTCAGGCTTATCTTATTTCCAGATCTTTCTAATTTTAATTATTCCATAAATGCAGAATATGAGCAGCAAGATGATGATTTGCAATAAACTTTTGATAGAGAGAGAAAGCGAGAGGGAGAGAGGGAGAGAGAGAGAAAGAGAGAGAGAGAGAGAGAGAGAGAGAGAGAGAGAGAGAGAGAGAGAGAGAGAGAACACATGCGGAGAAAGCTAGGCCAGTACATACCATTCCCACTGTCCCGTGGAGAATGCCAAGACCCAGACC
>OMKK01029947.1:8612-18706 GCA_900302305.1 Polymixia japonica | reverse complement strand
AGGGGAAAGTTCCCTCTCTCTCTCTCTCGACCCATCTCGTCGTCAGGCTGGCTGGCACAGCCATGGCCTTCACCTTCGCGGCCTTCTGCTACATGCTCACCTTGGTGCTGTGTGCTGCTCTCATCTTCTTCGTCATATGGCAGGTGAGCTTCATGGCGCATTTTGACACGCGAACACAAAACAGGCATATTGTGGGCCTGCAAATTCTCTCTCGTGCAAACAAACACACACCCACACACAGCTAAGGATATAGTGGAGGGTAAACGCACCTAAACTCAGTTTACCTACCTGTTTTATTCGCAGATTAGACTGAAACACATCTTCTTTGACTAAATGAATAGTATACATTGTATAGTAGTTGTAGTAGTTGTTCAATCTCAGAAGAAGTTGTTCGCTCAGGTCCAGATTTGGTTAGAAATATTTATGTACAAGGTACCACGGAGCAATCATACACACAGAAATTGAGTCTATGCCTTACCTTAGTGAGGTGCCCAGTTATATACTAGTCTGGACCAAATGGCAACAAGGTCAAGGGTGGGGACAATGAACAGTAAAAGATCCCACTTAAGGGGGGGGGGTTCAGACATACTAATTAGGGGAGTTCACTTTAGAGACAATAGACAAGAGAACAGGAGCACCACGTCTGCCTGGCCAATGCCTGGCGGGTTTCTAGACATGCTAAATGACTACCTGAGTTACAGGAAGACCTTACAAACGCTCGACTGCTGTAGCTATGGCACTTGGCTGGCTCTAGGCAGGAGGCAACTCCACGGGGGTTCAGTCGCCAGACAGAGACTGACCAACGTCCTGGAGAAAGTGTGAACTTCCACTGAGTTCTGTTGTTCCTGGTAACAAAAGGGCTGGTTTTCAAGGGAGCTCATCCCAGATGGGCACAGGGTTTGTTAATAATTAAAACATTTCCTTTAAACTGGATCTTTGACTGAGAAACTAAATGTCTATAATCAATGCACCCAATGATTAGGAAGCATCAACTATACGGTGATTAACTAATATTAAATATAAAAGAAAAGGAACATAATATTAAAAAGGAAAACGTGTAAATGCTATATTTACTTCCACAACATGAAGCACTGTCAAACTGATGTAAGTTATAGGAGGATATTTAAAGGGGAAATAAAATAAAACAGATTTTTGGTTGTGTTATGGTGCTTGCCGGCTGAAGGTCATAGTTTACCCACCATTTTATTCATCGCTGCGCACAACCGCTCCATACTAAAAGGAATGGCGAGTACGCATCTTACTCATGTACTGTAAAACTTCAAATGTTTCTGAACTGAAGGCCCCTTTCACACAGAAGAGATGGCCAAAGATACAAGCATTTTGTTGTAGCATGGTATTGGTGTTTATGTGACCTTTAACGCTGAGACCAGGAATACCACTGACAGAATTGAAGAATATAATTTGATAAATGCGGCATCAGTGTGGCAAGAATGAATCCTACTAAACAGATGACTGAATTCAAAGAGACAGATTAGCTGTGACAACACAGAGTGTTAAGAGCCGACGTGCAGGCTTTCCTAGCTGCTTTCACACATCACAAATCACCTCGCATCACAAACTAAGTCACAAGGTGGAAAATTGCTGGTCTAATAAATGCCTGTCTGTCCCCTTTCTCACAGAGCATCAAGCTAGCAAAAAGGCAGGTCTAAGCCTGCTTTTTACCTCCATAAAAATGGATTGTATCGAGAGAATAATGACCCACAATAGTTCTTAGAACTGTTGTGTGTCATTATTATTGGCAAGGCATTAGCAAACTGTGCGCGAGGTGCATATAGCTGGAGAAAAACACAATGATCTCAAATGTCATTGCCAGCTTGTTGTGCACCTGTCTGTCTGCAGAATGTTGAGTGGAATTTGCACAGATATCACTGGAGACCTCTGCGCTCAGTATTCTGCATGTACCCCTTGTTGTCACAGACACAGACTTTACAAACACCAAGAAGCATCAGTATCCCAGCTTTACCAGTCAGCCCATGGAGACACTGTTAATGTGATACACAGATCATGAGAAAAACAAGGCTTGAAATGACTAACGCATTGATTTGTGAATTGACTAAGTGGGTGAGACTACATATGAGTCAGTGCGAGCGTGTCTGCCTCTGAAAGAGATGGGAAGACGTCTGTGTGTGTCTCAGCAACGATGCATGTGATTGAAAATGCTTATCAAACTATGATTCCGTTCCACCCCTTCCCCCAATTTGCCTCCATCCATGGTTAGAGCTCCCCATTTCTATGTGGCTCTCAACCAATCAGATCATTTATTCACTGCTATAGTAACCATGGTGCCCCACTGAGGGGCTCACCATATCACCATGGAAACTGCATCTGTTTACAACAGAGCTGAGTGTGAAAAGGACAAGGGAGAGCCATATAGATTTGTACGGGGAATATGAGACCACACAGAAACTCTATTTTATCGTTATCAAATACTGTTGACTTAATTCAGATGCAGATGCTTAGGAGGGATGCTTGTGAACAATGTCTGTATAACTGCTTTTCAATAAACCATCACAATCAAGCCATACTGCAGAACTGATGATGAGCCTATCAGACCGGTAGACCACCAGAACTTATCATTTTCTTTTCCGTTTCGCTTTTCATCACAGTTAATTTGGAAAAAATGATTACCTGCACCTTACGTGGAGCAGTCAGCGAGCTATTTCAGAGACTCTCATTTTTTGATTTAGTATGGCCTTAATTTAATATATTTTAGACAATCCCTAAAAGGACTACAGAGAAATACCACAGTACCAAAAAATATGCAAGAATTTGAGATTAAATATTTACATTGCATTGATATGGGCTGGTTGTTTGTTTTGCCTCCAATGCAGTGGTCCTCTTTGATGCAAAATTAGCAAAGCCTGAATTTGTTATTCATGCGTGTAAGTAAATATGACAGAATCACTTAACCTAGACACAACTTTGGATATTGATTGATTACTGTATATTCACTGCCAGAAAAATGAAATGTCAAGGGGATTTGAGTTCCTTTGTGTGATCCCTGTGTCCGATCAGGTCTCTCCCTCCACATACAGTACGTTCATCTTTGAGTTCATACTTTAATGTGATCTCTAAAACAACCGTCTGGGAGTGAAAAGGGAGACAAGGAGACAGGATTACAGCAAAATGTATTGTGTAGTAGTGACAAAGGGGGACTTACATAGTAACATTCTACATACTGACACCTGGTACGTGGACAAGACCTCACGATACAGCGTGAAGCAAAACATACAGTAATTATACTTATCGCTCTACATATGTATGTTCCATCGCCATTCAGGTAGCAGTGTACCATAAGATATTTACGCTGGGCATTATACAACAAATACATTGTTCATGAGCCTGAAAAGTGGTGCGAGAAGAGATGAAAAAAGATGCAGTGTTAGAAAAATAACAATAAGATATACCATTTCCACCATTTCTTTTTTTGTTTGTTTTTAGATCATCGCATTTGACGAGCTCCGCACAGACTTCAAGAACCCCATCGACCAGAGCAATCCCACCCGAGCGGTACGTCCCCAGCTGTTTGAGTGGGACTTAAACTCTGTCAAGAGTGATCTAGTTCTATATACCCACTGAAAATGACTTTCCAGTTAATTATGAAGAACAGTGGCCATGAGCTACATGCAGACTGTCAACAAATTAAGGGCGCGATTCAAAAAGGCTTTGTAAAAATTTTGTGACATGAAATTCATCAGTTATTATTTCAAGAACACAGATGACTATCTTCAAACACAGAACTAATTTGTAATCGAGGGCATTAAGATGACTCTTGAGTTAAATGGTAACAAATAATATCATTAGCTCTCATGTCAGCCTTCATTACAGTACGCATGCTTCATTTTTGTTTACATGGTACATGTCATTTGAAATGAAACTTTTTTTGTGTGTTATGTTTTATTCATATATATTTATCCATTTGCTTTTCAACATTCAAACAATCATTCCAAGTGCATAAATCCAGTGGTTGGCAAGCATAATTTGCCTTGGACGTTAATTTGATGGGAAATCCATGCCAATTGCCCTTTCAGCGAGATGGTGGCATACGCGGTTCAACCAATTAAAGAAGGGTTGCACATGAATCTGCTACTTAGTTGCATCGTTGCCGTCTGTCCAACAATCATGCTAATGCAAAGTTCCACCTCACTATAATCACGAAGGAGTCATCAGTAGAAAACCCAACACAACATGTGGAATTTATAAAGGGAACATGAGGGAAGGTCACTGTCTGTCCTTTTGCCGACATTCTGAAGGTCCTTGATGAAGGCTAAACAGTTTTTACAGTTTTTACTCTGTTCATTGAACAAGCCAATGGATTAAAGTCTTTTAAAATTGATTCTTAAAGTTTTATTTTCTTCTTTTAAAATGTGTTCCTTTCAAAGTTAGTAAATGCACCGAGTGGAAATTATCACTTTAACAGGCTAGCTGCCGTATCACTAGATCCTGCATCTGAGCAGGTAAGTGACAGACGTGAGGAATGAGAGAACGCTGACGGAAGAGGAGCGTGATATATGGAGGCAGGCTGATTAGACTGGTTATAGGAGCGACCTGTGATGTGCTGCCATCGCTCAAAAACCTTAACCAGTGTGTAGAGGAGTCTCGAACATGTCTGTTGTTCAGCATTGCTCAGACGTGTTCTGTTAGGATGCAATGCAGCATTCCCACATAAAGGTGATGAACTTGGCGGCGCGAACCAGTCTAGAATCAATTCGCTTGCTGGGACAGAGAACCCCGCACTTTGCCTTCCTCCACGATGGACAACAAAGCAGGAAGGAACTCTCATCGAGGTAGACATTTTCAACAGCCAGTCAGAGATATGGCTTGTTTTTTTTTTATCTGACTTGGACTGCCTTAGCAGCTACTGCCTAGAGCTCACACTTCCTTGGGAAGAGGTGGTTGGCAAAGCATACAAAAGGAAACATTTGAAATACACCAAACCAGCAACTAAGGCTAAACGGTGAGCCTGAAAAGCCTCTGTCCACCCAGTGTAGGGTCGGGGATGTGGATTTAGGGCAACGTCGACTGTCGAGGTCACCGAGGGAGTTTGGAATTTGGGGCCAGGGCTTACGTTGAGCCGTACAGGCTTCAGACGTAGCTGAAATATGCAGCCATTCATTTTAGCTGAAGGGAACGGGTACCACTGGGGACCCAAAGTGTGGAATCCCATCTCAAAACTATATATAGGCGACTCTAGGTCTTGTTAAATAGATAATGAGCTACTCGACTCGTAGCCGACAGCATGACGATAGGAGCCAGGGGCTTTCCATATTGAGCACGTCCTCCTTTCCTGCTAGGTGCCCATTAGGTTGGTGGGTTCACACTGATTTTGGTTTAGGGTTGCAAACAATTTCATTTTGATAATGATTTAAGTCCAGCGTTATCCCCTTTCCGCAAGTGCACTAGTCCACTTCAATGCTTCTGCAATCTTCCATATGTACGGCAGCCATTTTGAATGTACCATCTTAACAACTATTCTACTCTACTAGTCTTTGCATTTTGTGAATATGTTACTGGAAATTTGTCAAAATCACTTGAATAAAATACTTCAAGACGAAGTTCCTTATTACCTACATGTGTGTACAGCATTGATTAGCTAGACATGACTAGAAATTTACTTAGTTAGCCAGCAAAAATCATTAAGAATTACAAAGGCTGTTTATCAAACTCTCTATATCCACTTCACAGAGGGAACGAATTCTTAATATTGAAAGAATCTGCAACCTGCTTCGGAGGGTGAGTAATAGGTATTTAACTAGTAGTGGTGGATGAGTGACACAGGGTCTTCAGAGTACCATGGCAACATTTGTGTCTGTGAATATTGTGAAGACCATAGCAGATTGATTCATTTCGACCCTCCCTGCATGTACCCCATCCTTATGACGTGCCATTTCCTGCCTGCACACAAGAGTACTAGCAATTAGAAACAATATTGATACAATATAACATGCACAATATCCTGAGAATTCCATCACACTACTGGACCAGCAAGGTGATAAATTGCAATATTTTGAAGTATCAAATATTAAAGGTAATATTGTTGTTTCTTGGCTCAGGCGTTGTGGTAATATTGTATATGGAGCTTAATGGTGATCCCTGCATGCACACTCGCAAATACTTTTTGGTGTGTGTGAGAGAGAGAGAGAGAGAGAGAGAGAGAGAGAGAGACAGCGAGAGAGAGAGCGAGGGAGAATAAGCATGTCTGCTCATATACCTCCACTACCCTGTGTTGTGTGTTGTTCTCAGTTGGTGGTACCGGAGTACTCTATCCATGGGCTTTTCTGTCTGATGTTCATGTGTGCTGGCGAGTGGGTCACACTTGGGCTAAACATCCCCCTGCTGTTCTACCACCTCTGGAGGTATGCAGTGCCGCACAGCAGCTCTCTGATATGTTTATGTTGGTCCAGGTGTTGACGAACCTTCCCTCTGTCCTTTCCAGGTATTTTCATCGACCTGCAGATGGTTCAGAGGTCATGTATGATCCTGTCAGTGTGATGAATGCAGATATTCTCAATTACTGTCAAAAGGAGTCCTGGTGTAAGCTAGGCTTTTATCTGCTATCGTTCTTCTATTATCTGTATAGGTAAGTCTACATTTAATCTTATACAGTATATATTCTGAAAGACCTACAGTATTAAATTAACACGTTTTAGTGATGACTTAGGGTCTTCATCTGATTAATACATATGAACTGTTGGGCCTAAAGAGTGATGACATTACGTAACTGCAAGGAAACAACATAACTATTGTTTTATTTCCCTGTTTGTTTGTTCTCTTGCCCCTTAAAAGTATGGTCTACGCCCTGGTGAGCTTCTAACAGAGGACAGAAGACCAGGAGACCAAAACGAAAGGCCTGAAAGAAAGACACGGGTTTAATCCCAACCGAACCGTGGACGAACAAGGCGGACCACTCTGAGTGATATGAATGTAAAGGTGTTGGCTCCACTTGATAATATTGCTTTAGCCCAGACGACGCCATTTTATGGACAATGTTTCTAGGGAGCGAAATGACAGAAAGAAGAGATAAAACAGTGCTTGCGTTGCCTTCGACCCATTCCACAATTTAAAATAGTTCCGAAGGGCTGGAGGTATCCCATGCTGCTATTATTGATCCAGTCACTCAACTCACTGTGAATATCCACATAGGGGCTAAACTAGCGCATTGATTTATATGAGTTTCTCTGATTTTTAAATACCATGCTGAAAACATACAAGCTCAATAATTTTGGTATTATTCCATGTATTTAAGATCATGTAAAAATCTCTAGTCTTAAACCTGTGCTTGAAAGGAAAACTCCCGTCACGGCGAATGTCAAGTCTGTTTTCCAGAGTGACCTTTCTCCCTTATGGAATTCATGTTGGTATTTCCGTGGTAAGCCATAGCTAGAGGGCTTAAATTTAACCTATATGTCCTAAATTTTTAAACGGGTGTCGTAGAGGTCCTACCGATTTTGTGTGTCTACAAGCCGAACGAATAAAACTTAGCATTGTATTTTAATCCATTTCATAGGGACTACTTTCAGCTGGAAAAGCTCTGAATGGAACTACTTTTCATTCACAAATCAATGTCTTTTTAATTCTTTGTTATGCAACGGCGAGAACAAAGTTTGTAGACGCACACATCTCTGTCATCATGGATTATGTTACTACTGCGTTTGCAATCTCAGAAATTTGGCTTTGATATTGTTTATAATAGCAGATGATATCGTAGAGGGCACGCTGGAAAATGGATTCAACGTTCACCGTGGCTGGAGTTATCCTTTTAATTGTGTTAGTAGCCTACAAAACAAGTCAGGAGTTTTTATGAGCCAAATCAAAATGTAAGTTTTAGGCACTGGAAAAATCAAATGGAGATAAGATAAGTGCAACAGAGTTGTGGTTATAGTGGTTATAGTGCACCATGTAATCTTTTGGAAAAGCTCATGGACCCCTACGAGGAGCGTGTGAGAGAAGGTCACTATCAAGGCGTTAAGGAGATGCTTCAACTTTGGGGACCAGTACAGACGAAGTATGTCCATGGAAGAAAGGTCTTATTTCATACAGACTACATGTTGTTCTTTCCAACAAGCTACATGCTGAGAGATATAGTATTGGTATTTAAATACAACAGGATTAATGTTTTAAGACAAAATACTACAATTCACTAGTGCCAGTGAAAACAAAAGAGACAAGGCTAGTGTCAGATAGAGAAAGTACATATCAAGGCTTTGGCCACGTCTTGTTTTGTACTTGCAACTGTGACAAGGGCACTTTGTTTTTTATTTGTAAAGAAAGAAAATGTACCTAAACATTAGTCCTGTTCTGTTTTTTGTTTTTTTGGCAGTGTGCGAAGAGCGTCTTATTTTTATTTCCAGTGAAGTTTAATCTACGCATCTGCACATACTATAGTCATCTAAGCACCATAGCTTTTCTTTAAATAGAGAAAGAATATAGACTTTTTTTCTTAAAAACAAAAGCAATCAAAAATAACAGCAAAATAACAGCAATGTATTGTCATCCATGAGACATATCGATACAATAACTTTCAATATATAGTATGTAACAACAGGGGACACAAGTGGCAGATGAGACCATAATGACAACAACACTGTTTCAGTCATAACATTGAAGTGTGTCATCTATGGCTGAAATGGCAAATTTGAGAAGTGTAAACGTATGCTGAGAAATCTCAATTATGTCTCCAATTTTGCTACATAAGGACAGACAGAAGTCTTTAATGTTCCAGTGTTGACCGAGACCTTAGTTAATGGCAAAGCCTTTGCTCATCCGGTGCTGGTGCCTTTGTTATCATGTGTTTATTAGTCTGATCTGTTTGTAGACAAGTGATGGTTCAACTGTGCGATTTTAACATCAGTAGAAAACACTGAAGTCTGAGAACAAACTGTGATGTTTGTCGAAGATGGTTCCACTTGTTGTAACTGATGGTGACAACATGTCTGATATAGTTACTGTTGGACTCATATAGAAAAAGCCTTGAATATAAGCAGCCTATTGAAGTTTTTAGTTTTTTTTTGTTTGTTTTTTTAACTTTGCCACATTTACAATTTTTGACACATGGAACGTCTGTTTACATAAACAAAATCAAAATGCAACATCTGCTGCCCGAATAATCCACGGCGACCACTGACATTCAGGCTTTATTCAGAGGCTTGTTATGAATTTATTGCAGTTAAAATGTTTAACTGGAAGCATAACACTACAAATACCCTTGTCAGACAATATAAATTCTTGTCTTTTCATGAGGTCATATGCTCATATGCATACTAAAAAGGGAAAATCTTCTACCGAAGTGAAATATCACATTAAAGCTTCAATGCAAAAGACTCTTTCAAGTTTAAAAAACATTTTGACATTACATTGTCAGTACTGGTTGTTTGCTATCAGTATGTAAGCTATTACCAGAGCATATCAGTATCTGGCAAATTCTTTAAAAAACCAATCAAGAAAATTCTGGGGCAGATTCTCCTTCCCCCATCTGCTGTCAATAATACTCGTCAATTTGGTAATATTGATGGGTTAGACAGAGCAGGCAGGAGAAGGGTTGGTTTTGTATTTTTAAATTTCAACTGAATTCTTACATCTTTTGAACTTGCCTACGGCACCTTTGATAGTCTGTCAATATTCGTGAGATAGTTATCTATGCCAAGACATAGACAGTACATGTGCGAAACGTTGTCTCCACGTATGTAAACACAGGACAATGAGACCTCAAAACGCTGCCATTAATGTGAGTCTATTCAGGACAATCACTAACTAAGCACAGGAACAGGGGTAAAGGTGGAGAAATACAGCTAGGTTGAATGTCATTATGTAGTTGCTCAAAACAGCATTTTAGAAAAGTATATAAAAGTATATCTATTTGTATCTGTCTTTTATACATTCATCATCAGTGTATGCTATAGTAAATTTGGTGGGTTACTTTATATTTATTAGATTACACTACAATGTACAGTTCATAAACAGCAATTCACATGCAGTATTATAATAAAATACTAATGTCAAAAACATGGTCTTAAAATGTCTTATTCCCATTGTAGTTTGCCTGTCTATAAGAAATGTAGCACTCACTGCATCGA
>OMKK01029946.1:4186-15977 GCA_900302305.1 Polymixia japonica | reverse complement strand
TGATTCACAACCTGCCGTCTTATCTCGGGGGCCTATCTAGACAGATCAAACTAGTTTCCTGGTGGGGGTGGCGGGTTCGATCGGTGATGGTAGCGAGCCTTTAGCACATAGCTCAGGTCAAAGTTCGACATAATGGATTGAAGGGGACCGCTCGGCTCGCCGTATCTCATTTACTTGACATTGCTCACTTGGGCAGCGCCTGCGGATCTTTTTTTTTTTTTTGTTCAATGTGTTGAAACTAGCTCTGTCTGCTCTCTCTCTCTCTCTCTCCCGTCTCTCTTTTCTAAAGCCTGAGGCAGGGGTGACAAACAGCACAGACAGTGGAATCTCTCCACCCTGTTCTTTGTGCATGCCTGCTCATGGAAAACATTGATAAGAATTTCACCAAGAGAACACCAAAGAAAGGTGCCAACATCTCGCGATAGTGCCCCTGCTTTCGATTAATAGTTCACCGAGTTTGACGGTCAGCGATGAGGAGCCCATCACTCAGCCCTGGAGCCCCTGACTAGGTGGGGGCCAGAGACAGGTCATATGGCACGGGGGTTAGTCTGAGCAGGAGGAGGGGACCCAGGGGTGCTCCTGGGTTGAAGAGTTCTGCTCAGTTCCGCCCTTCGCAGGTATGAGCCCCTCGGGGGCTTCAGAGCCGCTGCTGAGGGATGGGGGGAGACAGCAGCCTCTTCTTGTTTTTGTCAAGACAGCTCCCGGTCTCTTCCCGGCTGCATTGGTGTCAGGTGAGAAAAACATTTAACTCAATAAAGATAAGATAAGATAGATGCCCCGAGTTCATCCTGTTGGTTTTTTTCTTTCTCTTCCCTAGTCTCTATAGGTTCTCCTACCTCAGGTGAGAGGGGCAGAGCCCCAGGGCTTGCTGTTACTAAGCGACACAGTAGTGGTTATGAACATTATGTGGATTTATGAACAGTGATCCAGTCGGTGGAAAAAATGCTCGCTCGTATATTAAAAGAGGCCACGGTTATAATCGCTCTCTCCAACTTGAGACCTTTAATTTTCTGTAGGCCTGCGCAGCAAGCTTTATCATGTCTGAGAACACCTGGCTCCAGAGATCCCACAGCCACCTTGTCTCCTTGTTATGCCGCCTCACCCACTGCCTCTATATCACCAAGGCCAACAAGTGAGGATGCATAAGGGGGGAGTCGGGCTGGCTGCCACTGGGAAAAATATGCAGGTGAGGATCCTACGCCCTCTCATGATGCAGGAGTGTGTCTCGGCATAATTGCCAAGTAAAATTGTAGCCTAACTAATTGACCTAAGTGGGGATCAGGTCGAGGCTTTGTTTATGATGCCTTGGGCCTGGGAGGCGACTTCATCACACATACTTATTCGTATAACAGGGCGTGAGATCCGAGACCTGCCGTAGCAATTCACATTTCGCTTAAGCCCCTTTGACGTATAATCTTCTCTCTTCTCTCTACCGTTGTGTTTGTGGGCCGTTTATCCGCACTCACCCGGATTCCGACGTTGATGTTGTGGACGTCGATCTGCGCCCTCAGGTCTTTGCTGACCCTCTTTTGGCCCAGGAACTTCTTGAGAAATTTGGTGCTATATTTCAGGTTGTCACCGCAGACCCCCCACTGCCACGCTTCTCGATGCTGCAGACCGGGGGAATCGTCGCATGTACACCGCTCCATTCGCCCTGAGCTGCACGCCTTGGCTAGTGCGTGGGACAGCGCGGCTGAGGACACCGCCAGTAGAAAGGCGGTCTCCTTAAACCCTGGGATAGATTGAGAAATACTTTATAGACTGCAGATCTACTTAAAGTGTTTTAGGTTTTTTTTCGACAGCAAACCATTTAAATCTGGCATGTTTTCAGGATCGATAACCCTTCTTTTAGTGAATGCAAGGACTATCTGTGGCATCCGAAAATATAAATTGTATTTTAATGTTATCAGCTAATGTTGGCAAATTATATTGTGTGCTATAATAAAAGTATTTCATCCTAATAGGGGGAGGCCTCTATGCCTAAAAGGTGTACGTTACCACACTACGACATCGTGGTTTACTATGATTTAAACATTATTCTGCAAGTTCCTCCTCTGACCTTTTCTGTTGGTTACGCGCTGTTATTTTCTTAGCCCAGAGCCATCACCAGGGTATATTTTGATCCAATTAATTATTATTTTGACTAGGAAGGATTTTCCCAGATGAAAGTGGGTAATCACGCCACCCTTTTCCTCTGGGAATGGGCGCTTTCCTCAGATAAAAATAACCACGGGCTTGTGCGCTCCCCACCACACCGGATTTCTTGGCTCTCTAGTCCCTCATTACCTCCATGCTGACCTGTTCATGTTTTCTCTGCATGCTGTTATATGCATGAGGACTAGCAGTTCTACGCCGCTGATCTGTGTGCAGCGGACTTGCAGTGATTTGAGCTATGCAAAAACGGTTATTGATTATGGGCTGATGTGTATTCATGTGTAAGATAATCAATGTCCCAAGTCAGGCCGTAGGGAACATTTTATTCAAGCAGAACTGGGCTACTTCAATTAAACTGTTCTCAAGTCTAGGGATGAGTAGTTTGACAAAATGGTCTAAATTATGCAGCATAAAATAGAAATTAAAACTCAATTACTCTACATTTTATGTTAGAAGTTATTTTACTTTTATGACTGAAATAAAACATAGGCAGTAGAGTGGGTCTGTAAGTGAATGCTTGGAAAGTTACTCAAGCAGGAGACATTTGCAAGACTAAAAGTCATTATTATTGATTGAAATAATGGCAATAGGCCTAACGCATAGCCTACCTCTCTTCAGAAGACTTCCCCGGCCATCCAGGCTACAGTTCCACCGTTCGTTCCGAAACTGGTACCGACACTCCAACAGGCTGAGACGCACAGACTCTCTCAGGGTCTCAGCTAGACCCGGCTCCCGGCGACACAGTCTCTTCTGCCTCCGAGTCAGTGTCATCTGCTCGCATTGCTTCAGGTGAGCCTTGCCGGATGGAGGCTCATTGGAAATCGGGCCTGGTAAAAACACCAAGGGTTCTCGACCTGTCAGCCTTGTAAAGAAAACACATTTAAATTCAATTGTGAGTGGCCGTGGATAGTTAGAAAGTCAGCCAAGTCAGATTTGGACAGCTGCTATGTCCTTTTTCTAGATGTAAGTATCCAAATGTAAATGCAATAGATCCAGTCATAACGTGTCCAAAATATAGGCCTAGCCACATATTTATCAATCCATGACTAGTCGATCACTGTTAAATTAATAATGAAAAGATACAACTGGCTAATCTATGGTCACTATGTTTTAGGCGTAGTTTTTTACCTGAAAACAATTATTTATTTCTCTGATCGTCCATTTTAAACAGCAGAAAATAGAAGAAGGCTATCGACTTTAAAGATTTCACAATTTCCTTGTCAAAGGGTAGAATATAAAAATGTATTTAACTATGGTAGCCTAATGTGTAGATAGAAAATGCTTTGTTTATCCGATGCGCACAAACAAGGGAAAACGGCGGTTCGGTTCTACCAAACTCGCAATGTAAAGAACGTTATACTCTCAATTAAGTCATAATTGAGACTAATCGATACAAATGCAAATGCAAAAATCCAACGACCATTAAAAAGTCTTGTTGTATAAGATGTGCTGAGATTGTTAATGGTTACCTGTTCACCATAACCTATTGAGAGAATCAATTTTGCAACAAACAAAATAGCTATTTATAAGAGTTTGACTATTTTTTATCGACGAACCTCGGATTTAATTAAAAGAATATATACATATAAATATGACCAACGTCGCTCGGTAGTGTGTGCGTAATTACGCGTGCGTAATTTGGCTGAATGTGGCACAGATTTTTTTTATGGTTATGGTTTTCCCTCTAGTTATGTAGCCTGTTGAAACAATTGGTGCAATCAAACAGACAGGCGAGTAGAAGTAAAAAAAGAAAACCGACTGACCCGAAATAAGCTGCGGTGTGCGAGAAAATGATGCAGAGTGCAATGAGTCGCAATAAGCAGGCGGTCCTTGGGAGCCTGAAGCACATGATGACGGAATGGCGCTGCTCTTCATCTCGCTGATTCTGCACGGAGAAAGTTTGTGCCGTCTGGTCGGCGCACCTCTTTAAGTGGCCCACACAAACTTTCAATCCACTGCAACAGGCGCGGTCCTCTGGGAGGCAAGTCCTCTGGGGAACGCATCGTCCTGCTGCACGCTCATTGGATTGTGTCGAGATTGTTGTGACCCTCCCATTGAAACGCCACCCAAGTGGATGGAACTGACAGGTTTACCTGGGCTGTCGAGAGCCCGAATACAGTTGGTTACACTGTATACTGATGCTGTGCGTCATTATTTTATCTTAACCTAAAGCTGGGAAGTACCTAAGCCTAACCCAAAACCCTAACCCCAAAAATCTCCATTTGGAGAATGTGGGGAAGTATATATTATAGGCCCAATGCTTGTAGACAATTTAATCTTCCATGGTAAAGCAGATGACCATCATAGAAATGTCCATGTGAGATTAAAGACGAAAATCAACCTTGAATAGAGCCCCATCTAGTGGGTTCAATCTAGAAATGCAATCCGAGAACATGACGGGATTTTGTAGAAAAGTCATCCTCATGGCCAACCAAAGTGAGGCCGACAAGCCAAAACTGAAGAGGTGAAGAAAAAGCGAACACTTCGCCTGCTCTTGAACAGTAAAATGCTATGTTCTCAAGACAACTCCCAAGTTAAAAGCAGAAATGTCACAAGCACATACAGCCTACGTGTTTAAAATGCACATTTAAGGTATTGGCCTAGGTATGAATTTAGTTAGTGTTCAAAATGACTATTTAATTTGTAACAACATACTTTTGAAGCCATTTGTTTTGACAGGACCTGTGTAAAAAGAATTCCTTTCAAAGATAAGAGTGTTTATAATAAGAAAATTGACATTTATAAAATAAATAATAATAATAATAATAATAATAAAGACTTTAACTGCTCATAGATGTTTGGAAATCAATTTTAAAGACATATTTTCAGTATTCTAAAATAGCCTACGAAATAGCCTAGATGTGTTTTAAATTAAACAGGCCACGTTGCTTCCTGCCATTGTTTGCTTTGCTTCATTGTTTATTGTTATGCATTTACCATCGCAAGTTGAAGTCAGTTTACCAAATACCAGTAATACATCCCATTTGCATCTGATAAGTCTATTACACACCACATATTCCTATCCATCCAGTTCCTATAAAACATAGATTTTCTTTTGTGAAGTATATATCTGATGTTCCGTAATGGTATATTATGAGGTGTGAAGTTGTAATTATAAAATATTTTCCAAAAGAGTAAAACCTGTTAAAGCTTAAGAGTTAATGTGGGGACATTGTACTCACATTTTAAGATAAATTATATCCATCTTGTCAAATATAGTTTGAGGGAATATGCCAGATACTGCCAGGGGATTTAACACATTGTTTCAGCCAGTTCAGTTTTAAAATGCCATTCATACATTCAAAGTCTTTTGCCTTTAGTACACCATCGGAGAAGTATTATATTATATATTTGACAGTGGTACCTTTTTATATAGTGATGTTTTATATATTTAATTAAAGGTGAGTTGGCTTATAGACTTAACAAAGTCTGAACTAAGTGTTAATGAATATGCAGGGTGAACACCTGTAGAGATGCTTTCCATTTTGGTGAGATACGTTATACCGAAAATTGATAGATATCTTTGCAAGCAAACATTAAGTCTACGTTCACAGCAGCTCGATTCTGATCATTTGTTCACATAAATACCAAGGTATTTTACCACAGGTTTGACAGGTATGTTACCACAGGTTTTACAGGTATGTCATCTTGCATTCAGCTCTATCTTCCCGTGGAAATCTCGGAGGTTTGAGGACGTCGCGGACGGACCATGACGGGATCTTGCTAATCTCGCACCCAGTCCTTCCGGACGTTCGGGGGACCGGGTGGGCGGGACTCCCGGTGCACCACCCTAACCGACAGTTAAACTACGGGCAGGGATTGGCTTGCTTTAACCGAAGGCGGGCTTTGTGCGGTGTCGTAGAGCAACGCGATTGGCGGCGACCGTGGATGCACAAGGTGCATGACGCGGCCTTCTAGACGCTTGTGAAAGACGCCATTTTGTTGTTGAATAGGAGCATAGACGAAAGATCGAGAAACGTCAAGGTAAATTATTATCTATAAATAGTCGCTGTAATATTGATATTGTTTTATGAAAGAAACGAGTAAAGCGTCGTGCATCTGCTAACGACTTTACTTCTACCAGTTAGGATTATTTCTCCGAGCCTGAAGCCGGAGACATTACTGTCTGGAGCTAACGTTGGTTCCATTAGGAGAGCTAACGCTAGCTAGCTAGCTAGTTCCCTAGTCAACGTTAAGATGACAACGTTATCTCAGGAAGCCTGACATTTGCTCGCCGGACACACACTCCCCTCTAAGTAATACGCCGCTAGCTAGTTATTTTGTCAAATAACGACGGCTATCTCAGTAAACTAGCTACGAGGCGATCGTCTGTGCGCTAATGGAGATGTGCAACATTGATGTCGGCTAAAGCTAACCGCTAACACTACGTTCCTGGTCTCGGCGTTGACCTAGTGAGCCCTCGTTAACGTTACCTGCTTGGAGAACATTAGGCCCCCGTTTCGTCTCTTGACTCGCCACGGTGTGTTCGGTTAACTGGTGGTTGCCTAGGTTTAACTACAGACCGATGTCTCAAAACGTGAGCGTTTATGTTAAACACGGTAACGGTAACGTTAGCATTAGTTAGCATTAGTGTTTCATGGGCGTAATGGGACAGTCAGCTGAGCGGGGCCCAAGGAAGTCATTCCTGAGTCGAGGACACGTTACAACTTGGCTCGTTTGTCAGTGGGATGTTTTTGAGTAAAGCACCCCACCGACTTAAATCCAAAGATAAACAAGGTTGTATATCTCACTTAACAACCAAAATCGGTAACGAAAACGCTTAACTTTTAAAATAAGTTTTCTCCAGTTTTCCTTTTGCTGCCACCTGTAGTTGTGGCATAATCGTGGCGTGGATCCCAAGCTACCCAGTCATCCATGCAATTATGTTCTCCCATACCTTCAATAATACCTCCTACGTGTTACCTCCTATTTGCTCCATTGCCTCCATTGTCATTCCTGTTTACTCAAAGGATCAAGTATTAACCAGCACATCCTCTTTCATTTGAGGAATAGGATGCAGATTCCTACACTGAGCTATCAGACTAGGGAGCAAGTGTATTATGGATTGATCACTGCAGCATTTAGGTGTAATATTGATGCTAATAATTGGGGTAAACTATATTCTAATTTAATCTGCCAATAAAGATTATATTTGGCATTCATGTAAAAGAACTGCTAGCATGATAGATATGTCACATGTTTCTCAAAAAGTAATTCAAACAAAGTGCTACACTGAGGGAATATTTAAAGCGGCTACAGACGAGATTGTGAGATTTCGGGTTTGGCGCCCCCTTGAGGTTACGACTGGTATTATTTTTACATTGCTGTCACATAGACAACTGGCCCATTGTTTTTTTCCTCAAAGCTCAGCCACTATACACTTCCTTTACACACTTTCCTTTAATGTACATTTGATTATTTTCCTGTTTTGGTTGACACACTTTGTGCCTTTGTAAATTGATTCTGGCACACAAAATTGCATAGTGAAAGCGAGGTTCTAGGGAACCAATCTTAACAGTGATGGTTTCATTCTTTAAGAATCACAATTTGTATAAACTGGGTTTTAGATTAAACAAATCTTCAATGTTTTACTGTATTTACTGTATGTTCAATTAACCATAGAAATTGTGCTAAAATCGATAGGTAGTTATATCAGTCCATTAATAGATTTATTTGGGTAATTTCCAGATATATATAAATATATACATATATGAATTAACGCTATTTATTCAAAATTAACATTTTAACCAACAGAATTGATGTTATCATATCTGCAGTTAACTGTTGACATCCCTAATTACAAGCGCTTATGGATTACTCTGATGTAGGTCAAGCTATGTCTTCTCTGTCAGATGGGCTATGTTTTCTAGTGGACTGGTTGAATAATTGTTTCCTTGTCTATCTGTCTTGATTAATTCAGCTGTGCGTCTCTGTTTACAGGTGTTGTGTTACCTGTCCCATAGGCTCACAACAATCCTGTTCCTCTTTTCTATGACAACTGGCCTATATTGTCCTATAACTGACCCCATTGTATGCTTTTCCATGAGCTGTAGAGTAATATCAGGCCCTTTCATTGGTTCATCTTAGGTCCACAGGTACAATGCACCTTGGCGTGCTCACTACTTAAGACAGAACAGTTTGTTAATTGTTAATGTATGAGCTGAGCCTCACTGTTCCATTGTGTACAACACATTGAGTTAGGGCTGGACAATATATTGAGTTTCCCGATATATCACGATACATTTCAGCGATGGTATTGAAAACGTGAATATCGTGATAATTTAGCCTATGTGTTTTTTAATATTATTTTACAACACTGTCAGTCTTAAAAATCCACACAAAACGCCATCTCCCTTTCTCTCCTTTACTCAAGACATTTTGTGGATATGTAGTTTAGAAAAAAAATAAAAATATAGTATCGTATCAAATATCGCCACTGGCTCCATTTCATATTGTGATATTACTTTTCAGCTATATCGCCCAGCCCTACTTTGACTCAGTTGCCACATAATTGGCTGTCTTCTGTCAAGGGATTGCTGCCATGTACAGTGTTGTGCAGACTCCATGGCGAGCAGGGTTGGGCAGTTTCACGGTGTTACGGTATCCTGTGGTAATATGAAACCTTGACGGTCTCGTCAGCAACACGTTTAAAGAATTATGCCACAGTTGCCATGTGCTACCTTTAAAACTCCGTATTGCCCTCAAAATGTTCATTTTATTGTTATTTCATGAGAACGAAAATACCTGAGGGTATTAGGCTACAAAAGTGAAAGATGTGGATTCTTTGTTCTATTTGATGAAACGTCCCATTTCGTGGATGTTCGCTCAAAGTAACATAGCTAACGTTAGTTTAATGAGGGATTCGTTGCTAGGCTACTGACTCTTAGGTGAACTGAGGAACTAACGTTACTTTCCAAACTCACAACAAACCCGCATTTTCACCATCATATCAAAATGTATGATAGCCTATATTTAGATTTTGTTGATTATGCCCAATAATAATAATAAAACGGTAACCTTTTTGTTGGTAACCTTTGTATGATTGCAATATTACACTCGAGAGTGTACTTTTCTTTACGTCACTGATACTACGGAGCTAACCGCATTGTCGTAAAACAGTAGGCTAAACATCCTCGTTTACTATTGCTTATTACATAATAGGGGCTATTATGAATGGCATTTGACTCACAGAGGAATGCAGCCACCTACTGGCGGTAGACTGTATAGCAGCCTCTGACTGCATTTCAGTGAAACAGCCTGTCCTCCGGACACGTTAGTTTTTAAACTGTGAAGCCGTGTACTGCGGCACAATTTGTGGACTTTTTAACGGTATAAAAGTTTGATGCCACCCAACCATAATGGCGAGGATGACTTGAAATTGCACTGGACACGTTTCGGACACGTGTGTGTGTGTGTGGATGATTTTGTGAAATGTTACTTGCTGGTGTTTGTTGTCAACTATGTAGTTAGAGATGGTATCACCAAGCCAACTTCCTTCTATTATATTTCCTGGCCTGCTTGTATGGAATGCAGTTGTTGGGCAATAGGTGTTAAGGAAGAGAAAATGGCCTCTGGGTGTCTCTGGTCATTTGCTGTGAGCCACATGATCCGTCATCTGCTTCAGGTTATGAGTACATAGCTATGCTTTAGCATAATTCTAATATGCCACTTAATCTGACAATGTGCGTGAGTGTGAGAAAGGGAGACTAAATCAACAATGTTGTGTAGCCTTCCCTTCATCAGATAAGGCTCAGTCTGAGCTTAGCACAGTCTAGAGTTTTCCAGACAGTTCTAGCCTTTATGGGTTTTTTTGCCACCTAAATCACAATGCATAACAAAATCAACGTATTTCATATTTGGCATAAGGTTTCTTTGTGAGTTTTAATGTTTCCTTAAGTGCATGCAGATTATGACTGTGGTTCATAAACCTTGTGTTTTCTGCTAAAGGGTCTTTACATAAAGGGCCATTGACACCATTACTACCTAAGGATCTCTAAAAGCAGAGAAAACCCTGCAATCAAGCTACTAAAGATGGAACATTTACACTTCAATGCTTTGCATGTATTGATGTTTGCACTAGTGCTTTTGGTGCCAGATTTCAGAGATTTGACCCCCCCCTCCACCCCACCCCCTTGTTCCTCCCTGTCTAGATTATCCAAGATGGGGAACATGTTTGCAAGTCTGTTTAAAAATCTCTTTGGTAAGAAAGAGATGAGGATCCTAATGGTGGGACTGGATGCTGCCGGGAAGACCACCATCCTGTACAAGCTCAAACTAGGAGAGATTGTCACCACAATCCCCACAATTGGTGAGTTTCCCCCTTCATCTACCCTAGAAACCCCTACATACTTAGCTACAACCCCCCCGTCCCCATAACGACCCTTGGATCATCTTCCCACATCCAGAGTTTTATTACTTGCTGTCTAGCCTACTGTTTTGTTGACGACGTTTTCATGTCAAGTGGAAATAAACCTCATAAAGATAGTCATGTACATCCAGCCCTATTCCTCATACTCCACTATGCTGCTTCGTAATCGCTGCCTACATGCCCAGAGATATTGCCCTAAGCTGGCCTCAGGGCCTGAAATAATGAGAGTGGGGCCCCGCAGAAGCTAGAACAGACGGCACGAAGACATAACCATGTCTGTCCACCTTTTAGAGGCACTTGAGTTGGATGCGTCCGATTCGCGGAGGTGTTGTCATGGAGTTGTAGATGTAGGAAAACAAAAAAATCTATGCGCATAAGGAATGCACACCTTTATGCTTTGCCAATATCTGGCATTGGTACAAACACGACTGTCTTGGAATGTTGTTATGGCTTCCTTAGTTACTGACATGTTTTCATCTCCCTGTCCATCTCTCCCTCTCCCCCCCCTCCCTTCTCTCTTTCAACAGGTTTTAATGTTGAGACGGTAGAATACAAGAACATCAGCTTTACAGTGTGGGACGTGGGCGGTCAGGACAAGATCAGGCCACTGTGGAGACATTACTTCCAGAACACACAAGGTGAGGCATTTCCTGCCACTTCCAAACTTCTCAAAGCCTCTCATACAAGCATACATTCCTCTTTGACATTGGGTCCCTCGTGACATTCCACCTTTGACCCCCTCCCTCCACCCGCTCCTTCCTACGCATCCCTGTTTGTCTCCCAGGCCTGATATTCGTAGTGGACAGTAACGACAGGGAGCGAGTCAATGAGGCGAGGGAAGAGCTGACACGGATGCTGGCTGAAGATGAGCTGAGGGACGCGGTGCTCCTGGTGTTTGCAAACAAACAGGTGAGCGATTGCGAGGTTGGCAGGGACCACCGGTCGCAGACGTTGAAATAAACCGTCAAGTCGACTAACCCCCACGTCCCCCCCACGTTAAGCGTTGCGTTGTGTCTCTCCCTCCCCCAGGACTTGCCCAACGCCATGAACGCAGCGGAGATCACGGACAAACTGGGCCTGCACTCCCTGCGTCACCGCAACTGGTATATCCAGGCCACCTGCGCCACCAGCGGAGACGGTCTGTACGAGGGCCTGGACTGGCTTTCTAACCAGCTGAAGAACACAAAATGATCCAGCATTCCAGCACCTGTCTGTCATCTTTGTCTTTCGTCTGCACAGCGTGACGGGCCGCAGCACTGGTCCTAGCCC
>OMKK01029944.1:3971-15944 GCA_900302305.1 Polymixia japonica | reverse complement strand
TCAGAACAAAACCGAAATACTATAGATGCACTTACGCACATTTACAGAGACACGCAGTGCACACAAACATCACATTTAACAAGGCTAAAACGTTTGATAAGCAACCTCGTGCGCGGTGGTAGTCATCAAAGAAGTCTACTATCTTGCAGTGGCAACTGCAGCCGACTGTTCCTTAAATTTGTAGGTTAGAATTTCAGGGTCATATTCCAACACGAAACCGACTGTCTGTTTTGTAAAAGGAACGGTATCGGAAAAGGGAACAATATTGGAAAAGGAACAATATTTGAAAATCAAAGCAATTCCTATTGGAGGTTCGGGTTAAAAGTTTAGGACATGCATTAAAAAAAAATAAAAATAGATAAAGACGGCTACATGTGTTTTAACTAACATCACATTAATTCCTTTGACTAATGCGTTACATAAAAAGATAACACGATATTAATTTCAGCACCATTGAGAGAACCCACCTCATCCACACATTAGACATAAGAGGTCATGTGATGTGGGCCATGAGCAACAAGGCCCATTACTGGTTAGGCCTGGGGCGGCACAGAAGCTAATGACTTCAGATCGGAGGGTGCTTTGCTGCTTTGCTTTAGAAATCACTGGCAGCCTACTGGGCTGGCAATGTAAATGCCATCCAAACAAAGTAGACACTCAATAAAAATATGTCATGGTATACCTAGATAGTGCCATAATATCCTACCTGATCATTTGGGGGATATTAGGGGGAATATATTTACTGTTTTAACATTGGAGTCAAAACAAAGCGAAGATGCCTTATATTGAAGCTAACAGTGCCACTGAATCACACATCTAATTGTTTTGAATATTGACTAAACATTAGATTTAGGTCCAGATCTTGTGTTTGCTTATCCTAACAAATTTAACCGAAATATATTTTTTTCATTAATACAACAGGAAACACACTAAACATATTGCAGCATGTTAGACCATGGTTAAAGGCCAAATTCATATCAACTTGTAAATGTGTATTGTTAAAAAAAACAACTTAAAGTCCCAGGAATCTTTTTCCTGTCTGTTAAAATCATGAGAAAATGACCCCTAAGATACAATATGAATGAAGAGTGCATGGTCTGTGATTGACCTGCAGAGAATCACTTGAGAAGGTCAAGTTACTGTTGACCATGAAGACGGGCCATTACCCACTCCAGCCAGGGGTTGAGTTCACAAGTCTCCATGGGAGTCAGAGAACCACTGCCCAGAAAAGATCCAGTCTCTGAGGGTCAGTCCCCTTTGTGTTGAGCAGAATGAGTAGCTACTGTGTCATACAGCCAGTTCTCAGCGTAGGCCTACTGTATGTTGTGCCGTGCTAGTTCTTTAAATAAATGGTGGGATCTTCAAATGTATTTCTTTTGTATTGAAAAAATCTGAGGCCCGCCACAAAAAATAGATCAAAACATATAAGATTAAGTTGTCTGGTAGAGCGTATTTTAACTTCGACTCTAGTAATTTATTTTCCCCATTATATCCTTTAAATAAGCTATACTTACCATCTGTCATTATTGAACTTGTGTATTTATTTGATTAATCGAGATGATATGCTACCAAGTATATGCACTTTGTTTACTACAGAAAATACAAACTTCCAAAGTCAATAATAGACTAGGTCTAACTTAATGCAACTCAGCCCTAGTAATACTTAAAACACCTTAAAAAGCGTTTAACTGAATGAAGCTGTACATGCTAAATTGTCTTCAACATATGACAACAACATTGCTGAAAAGACGATGTATGGCTTCACAACCATACAAAAGCCAAGTTTAGTGATAGCACGGTGAACCAGCTGACCAGCACCATCTAGATTTCAACCCCAATAACGCCAAGCATTTAAATTGTCATTTAACAAATCCTACACCTAGAGTATAATACATTTGTAGTAAAACGTGAATATTTTCTCTTAAGGATATTTCTCTAAACATTACAAAAGCTGAGTAGTGTACTGTTAAAATAGTCCTCACCTTCTATTGCCAGAGTATTGCCATTGGGTGCATTTTAGCCTACAGTAGTTGTGATGTTTTTTTTTTTTTTAATATACATAATTAATAGTTTGCCAAAACAACATGCCTACATTGTAAAGTATTCTTGACATTTCGCATTCTAGATCAGAATACGAACAATAAACACAACGAGTTATATGATAATAGTTCGCAAATCAACCCATCTTGAAGGACCCAAAGTGCTCCCCGGCGTGTCACTGTTTACGATTAATCCAATAAAAGTTTATCGAATTAACTGACGCGAACAGTCCCCAGTCTGACTCGACCCTCGTACGAGCAAAACAGTTAATTGACCATTAGACGTTAACAATGTCGCGATGTTACATATCACAGCTTAATATTTACATGGAAGCATAACCTCATATTCTGCATGTACCCTACAGTAGATGTCTTCGTTCCCAAATCCACTCTACGTCTCCCTCTTGCGCTTTCTCTCTCACTTAACTGTACTACTGCCACACTCTGCCACATTGTTACTATTTCCGTTACTCACCTTTACTCCCAAGTCACACGCTGTATATAGATACTCTATATCGGTGGCTCCAGTGGATAAACGTAATTTCAGTCACATTTACACACTGACTGCTATTTTAGGGAGCTGACAAACTCAGAAGAGCCAGTCTTTCTCTTGTCAGTGAGAGACTCCTCCCCTTATCTGACGAATAGCCTACCAGACGAGGTTAGAAAAAAAACCACCTCTCTCCCTCTCCCTCTCTCTCTCTCTCTCTCTCTCTCTCTCTCTCTCGCTCTCTCTCTCTTTCTCCAAGTCACTCTCTAAACATTATACCAAACAGTAAAACTATCAAATTAGGATAATCATGTTTCTTAAACACAATAACGTTATTCAAAGATAGTAAAAGTTAACTGAACCTATGTTAACCTATGAAAAGATTTTGTCTGTATGTTGGTAAGCTATTTGTGGATGAACCAGAGTACATACTTACTGATATTTATATACCTGGATTTTATATAGCCTATATTTCTGTCATTTCATTCCAAATATATCACAATAAATCATTCTTCCACGTCAGAATGAAGGCATTCCAAGGCAGAATGAGGCAGTTGCAATGTAATAATTGTAATAAACAAAGTTAGAGAAACTTTGAATTAACTGAGAATAGCATACATGGCCACTGTAAAGGGCAAATAGAAGTGGGAAGAGCATTTTCTTATTTGAAGTATCATAACAGCTTTTGGCATACACCGTGTTAAGTCAAAGTGTGGTGTGTTTTCTGATTTGGACAACTACTTTGCTAAATTATTCGGCACAGCCTCATCACATTAGATACAATTGACGTCATTTGTCTAAGACAACAGCAAAGGAATTTGAATTAAATGACATTCTCATCATCCAATTGCAGCCTGTAGCGTCTCTTGCGCAGCCAATTAGAAAAGGAAGGTGGGATCTGCTTAACTCGCTTATGGCAATGTCACGTGTAAATGCAGGATCTGAGAAGGAGGTGTGGTGCCGGCCTCGAATTGCTCCCATCAGGACTTAAAGAAGCAGATCCGATAGAAATTCAACACAATGAGCATCTGTTGTTACCACCACATATTTAATGTGCATAGTATAATTATTGGAAAAACTCCAAGATGATGCTCAAAAGTAAAGGTATGTTACTAGAGTAATTTATCTGAATATGCATAAAAGCGTTTTTTAGCCAATTTAATTCTCCACATCACACACTTATAACACACAGTATTTGTAACAAGGTAATATAAGTTATTTACTTAACAGATATCTATTCACCTTCACTTCAGTTTACTCGGCTATTCAGAGGGGTGGTCAGAGGAGTTTTGGGAAAGTTACACAAAAGCTGTAACCTCCACATTACTGTTATTAAAAAGAAGGTCTTTAACAAAACAAAGCCCAACCTGCATTAGCTTTGCTTGAAATCAACAGAGCCCTGCTATGTCACTTGATTCTGTAATGTTGAGCAAATAGCAGTCAAAACAACCTGATATTAGTGAAGCCAGATTTAGTAGTGTGTTGATAGCATGGTATTGATTAAAGTTACTATGGTAACTTATAGCGGCCTCTAGACGCTTATAGCGGCCTCTAGACTTTGCTAGTGGTATTTTTTAACTGTCGCAAAGCCAAAGTGACGTGCCATTGTTTGCATCCATGACCGAGTGCGGCTGGCTGGACTGCTGCTGTCTGTTGCGGTGTGGTGTTTGTTTGTTCACAGAGGAGGTAAAGTAAAATTGCCATACTTTTAAATGTGTCGTAAAGTGAGACGTCACAAATCCAGCCCGGTGGCAGACGAAATTGCATCGTGAATAGAAGGCTTCTAGGAAACTGATCTGCTCTGCGATTTTTCCGTTCTGCCGTGGCCATTACAGTATGCAATCACTAGAAATGTAATTATAATCTGTTAAAAGCATAAAACTACATATAGTAGCTTTAAATAGTAAATTAATCCAATATTGTTATGATCTCATTGAGATCAAAACAGTATCTTGAAAAAGTAACATTATTTAAGTGCATGCCCCCTAATAAAAGAAAGTATAACATGTAGTAATACTTTCTGTGTTTTAAATAAAGTATTGCTGCCTCTCTGTCTAGCTCTATTGTCAAACTACGGCACCATCAATGTCCTCATAATGACCACAATGATTCCCCATAAAAAGATGTCACAATATTGACCTTTCTAAAAACATTCTACAAAAAATGATGCACTCATTAGGCCCATAATCTATATTGATCATAGTTTTGTCATTTCTTATTAAGTAATGTATTTGATATCATAATCATCTGAAAGTATCTGGTCCATGGTTAATGCACATTTGTAATGACACATGTTGTGTGGTAATGTGTGTTACATGATAATCTGTCAAAACAGAGTATCAAGGAGGTGTTCAAAAGTTTGTTTTTAAGAAAAAAAAGAGCACCTGGCAGATTAAACCTGTGTTCTTGTTGATCGATGCACATTGTTTATGAAATATCTCACCAAGATAAATTAAAAGGCTCATTTTGAGATATGTATTCATGGTTGTAGAGCTTCTTTGTAGTCTATCTCGCATTGTGAAAACCTTATTAGATTTGTCTTATAGCTATCCTGTATGTTTCTGGTTGTTTATTCTCTCTTTCTCCATCTCTCTTCCTTTTCATCTGTCTTTCCCCATCTGTCTCTATCTTAATCTCTCTCTGCAGCTCAGCTTTATGTATTGCAAATGAGCATTTTAACAATAAACATGCTCTAAAGCGCCAATAACTTGTGTTCCAGAAGGATATTTTTCCCACTTTTGATGTTTAACTCGCGAGAGAAAATTTTGAAAGTTTTGTGACCGGTCAAGAAAAATAACACAAAGCTAAAAGAGGATTATTCAACAGTTTGTAACAGCAACAGTTTTTTAGAATTGTATCATTACAGTTCGTCATCACCACCAATTCCACAGTGATGTATTACTGAGCACATCCCATCTTTACAATCTGTTGCACCCACACTATATCCGTGCCGAAAGTCAGATGTACATTTTTATCAAGGGTTTAAAGTTTTGTTTCCCACATAATTTATAAAGCAAATGTATTCTCGTCCCTCTCTACTTCAGCGCGTCGGTTAGTCGGTGTACATTCACAGTCATGACAAAGAAACAACAGCAAAATAACGGTCCCCGGTTTTCAGATGGAGATTTTTTTTTTTTGGTGGAGTTTCTGTTCTTAGTGGTTGTTTATTAGTTGATGTGAGTTTAGGCTGATGCCATCTGACATCGGCGGGTCCGTTCTGTTACATCGCTTTCAGCATGTCCTTAGTCTTTATGTCCGCATGCAGAGGACATCCTTCCATGCACAATATTCCTCTCATCCTTAACACCCGCATCTGTAGTTCAAAAAGTGATGATTGCAAATATATTAACTTTACTCAGGGAAACTGAGGCAGCAGTTTGCATCATCCTTTGCCTCGACTTAACATGTATTATTTATACTCCATGCCAGCAGTACCACACAAAAGATAATATGTCATGTTGGATTTACTGTAAAAAAAAAAAAAAAGCTGATGCAGACTGGTGCAATATAACATTAATAAACGTAAGGTTACATCTGTCATTACATTTCCGTGCTAGGAGCCAAGACCTTTCATGACACCTGTGCCTCACCTGTTTCGTGTTGCTGCACAAATGCCTTCACAGAACCTGCTGTTAGACTCTCCAGTATTTTCTCTAGCGCTAGCCTCTTTTTAATCTCTTATTTTCTTACTAAAACGGTTCTCTTTCTTTTTCCCGTCTTTGTTTCACCCTGTCCCTCGCTTTACCTCAAAGCCAGACCAGCTGGCTTTGGATGCTTTCCTTAAAGCCCCTGAGAGGCCTTGCTTCACACCCTGTTCCTCCTCGTGTCCCTTGGTCTTTCTGCCAGGAGAGAGCAGGGGGACGGTGGTTTGAAGGGTAGGACCCCAGATGGACGTAGACATGTCGGGCATGCGTTATGTGACAGGGCTTGGCTCAGGGGCTCTCTGGACCAGCCACAGCTGTCAATCAAAACTACAGAAGGTGTCGAGGATTTTTTTTTTTTATTTTCTCTGTTCGCGGATGCAAGCGTGACAAAATGCATACGCTGGAAACGCTGGGAACATCGGACAACTGGGAAAATTTAAAAAGTTGGAAGTGGAGGACTTTGTTAGGGAAGCTGAATTATCTTTGGTTAGTTGTTTTTTCAGGGGACAGGGGATAATATGCAGGGGGTAACATACGCAATTTTGAAGGAATGGGGGCTGTTTGAGCTAGTTTGCATATTACATATGATTATCAGTGACATAGTAGTGATGTTTTTCAACAAGTTGCAGGGACATGCACGATAAGGACTTGCGTGTCCCTGCCAGAGCAGGGCTTTGATGCGAGACAGCTGGCATTTCCAACACTGAACCAGACCACAAATAGACCCAGACACTCTTTCTCACCAATTAAAAAAAAGGGACTAAAAGAATACTCTTCATGCAGTGAGCTTTATTAGACTCTACAAGTCAAGTTTGATCTAGTATATGATACTGAAGGAAGAAATAGATGTTTATTTTGTAAATGAGGACTGCATAACCAGATCCCCGTGTCACACCATTTTCTAAGACTTCAATCTGGCCACAGAGCACCAAAATAACATTTCATTATCTGAGGCTCATTAAAACAACCTCTCTGAAAAGCCCTCAGCAACCCTCTCCAAGCCCTAGTCTTTCCCTGGCTGCACACTACACATTCAATCATGGGCCACATTCTGTCAACAAATGGTGTACTGCAGAAAGCCAATGATTTCATCAATTTCAGAATTTTATTGTTGACTGTGTGCTGTATGTGATAGACTTCTTTGACTATCCAACCAATATAATAATACTGAACCAAAACGGTGGCAATTTCTAAAATAATTTGGGTAGAGTACAAAAACATGCAGGCCATTTACCATCGGATGGTATCTAAAAAAAACAACTTTTAGATCATTTTAAAGTTGTACAGTAGTCCATCCAGATTGCAATATTGCAATCTTATCCATTTTCACGGGAAAAAAAAAAAGTTAGCAACAAAGTTGTCTCTGAGCAGACTGCAGCTATGTGTTAGATAATCAAGTTGAGGATCTAAAAATACTTCATGTCTCACAGTCTGGATCACTACTCTCATTACCCACTGTAATTAAAACTAACTAAGGCCTGCCAGCTCCAAGTAGCATAGAATAGCATGCAACTGTTAATGTGGAGGTATGGTATTTGAAATGAAAGCTGCAGTAATATCAGTCCCCGAAGGAAAGACGAGCAGACATAACACAGAGCTTTAGTGTATAATAACGTGGATCAATCATACGGTTTTCAGTAAAGCATATAGGTCACAAATGTTGGTCAAGTGAGCATGACGTCTTCAGAGGGTAGCCTTGATACAAATATTTATTAATTCTATTAATAAATATTACAATTCAGTATTATAATGTGTCGTAGTTTTGTCTCATGTTATAATAGCTATATACAAGCTGCTTGTGAAACACACTATTTATATAGCACAAGGAACTGACTTGCCAAGTGTTCAGTGTTGTTATTTTTCCCTGGTTTTAAATCAGTGGTAAAGTACATTTTTAAAACTCTGTAACAGGTTTGCATCTTTGCTCTTCTTGAGGGAGTGTGTGCGATGGAACACAAAGGTCTTCATTATGACATGATGATCTCTCCTGAGATTACCACTTGGTTCCTGAATGTATTTGTTTCTGTTCATCCTACTGCTGAATGTTTATTAACTCTGCAATGTGGAGGAGCCCAATCATCAACTTGACTTGTTTGTTTTGGATCGAAGTTTTCTCCAACAGATGTTCAGAGATCCAGACAATAAAACGAGCGCCTTAATTACCTCCAATATTCACATACTGTACAGTTCCATTTATAAAATGTAGTCTTACTGAGCTCATTAAAAATTTAACAAGGTCAGAAATGAAACTACTCTTACTCATTTTTCATTTTGTCCCTAATTTCAAGTATTATTTAATTAATCATTTGGAATGGCTGCCAAATAATTCACAGTCATGTGTCACTAGGTGATATTAGCTGAATATTTATTAGCAGCAATGCTGTAAACATTTTTAAATCTTAGGTGTAAAATTAAGGTGGAAGGAGGTTTTGATACTCATGCCAGCACGGTCATTTATCATCTACTTCATGAGCAATCGTGATCAATTTGTTTGAAATTATTTCACTCTTGACTACTAATCTGATTTCTGACACCTCTGAATGATACGATGATTGCAAAAGAGAATGCAAAAGAAAAACATCTGTTACTTGTGTGTGTGCGTGCGTGCGTGTGCCTGTGTGTGTGTGTGTGTGCGTGTGTGTGTGTGTGTGTGTGTGTGTGTGTGTGTGTGTGTGTGTGTTTGTGTGTGTCCCTGCCATAGCCTTAGCTAGTCAGCAGGTGCCATCACTTCACATTCCCACCATTTCCAGTGTAAAGACACGCTGAAGTGGAGCAGGATCAGGGGAATCTGCCAAAGGGAATGTGTGGGTGAGACCACTATAATTTCTGCCTCTCAACAAATTCTCCCTGGCATTTTAGCTATGACTCCACATCAAGCTATTGCTACTGTAATTCATTTTGTCAGATTGTATAGCAAGAAAGCTAAAGATATCAGAATATAACGTCAGCGTTTACCTGCAGGCGGCATTTGGGAACATGGAAACACGGTGTTCCGTGTTCTGAATACGGTTCTATTTTTTTTTTCGTTCTAATTCTTTATTGATAGGCCGCTATCAGTGTTCGCAGGTCGGTACACTAACTGGGCTCCAGAACTCGGAGAGATTCAGAGTTTAGATCTCACCTGAAATATCGCGTGACCTGCAGATGCCGTATGTGTTCGATCCTCGGCGCCGAGCCTCTCAAAGTTATAATGTTATTTAGCGAATGCCGGCTTTTGTCTTTGTGTTTTTTGCTATTGTAAATTTTGAAGCGTTCTTTGCTGCACTTGCTACATTAGACCATGGAGCACAATATCAAATGTACTTTCCCTGACAATGTTGGATTACTGCATGGAGGATGTTAAAGACCCTGCTCCACCCTGCAATTGTAGGCAGTAGGTATCCGTTCCCCCTAAGCAACATGGCTGATACCAAGCATAGAGTAGCTATCCAACTCTAATCCACAAGCAATAATTTGGTATTCATGTTTTACAAATGTGCTTGAGTATAATCCCTAAATCTTTTTGGCAAAAGCAGTCGAGAAAGTCGTGCAAGCATGTCATCCGCCATGAAAAGGCGGCAGAATGCTTGAGCAAAGCGAGGCTTTGTCTCATGAATTCAGCCGAAAGACACTGCCGTCGTCAGCTTTCTTTGCCACTTTTGTCGTAGACTTTGTCTTTCCGGTATTTCACCGGTTTCTCAAAGGTAAATAGAGGCTCGACACAGGAGGACACATGCAGCTTTGCCTACAACAGGTAATAAATTTGCGCGTCAGGCCTGCGCGTCACAGATTAAACACGCTTTGTTTAGGATGATTTATGAGCGCGATGTCGTGCTGGGCGCACTTGGGCTGTGAGGAGCTGAGGGTTTGATGGTGGTGAGGGGGTAGCAGGTGGGGCGGTGGGTTGGTGAGTGTCAGATTTGTCTTACAGGAAGACTGATCTGTAGCTGCTCCGAGGGTGCCCACTGCAACACACACCTCCGTCATTAATCACACGCAGCCTCTGAGCCTCCGAGTGCTTTGTCTTCCTTTCCTCTCAGACCAGCGCTTGCGAGCTGCCACCAGCCTGTAGGAAAGCTTTCTCCAGAACGAGTCTCAGTGAATAAAAGAAACTGACTGCGGTTTCTGAAACGGCAACACATAAACGCGTTCTGACAGAGAAATACCGTAAAGGTGCAGCACGAAAATGTGACCCCCTTACTCATTTAGTATTCTGGCAGTTTTATGCCAATATATATCACTACGTGAGACCTCATGTCAAGGAAAAGAAAAAAAAAACTAAAAAAATAAATAAACTCTAGGAGGTTAATTCATCTATGAGTTATTACATTCGTATTTTGTGGTGGTTTATATTGCCACTGCCAGACAATAAAGTCTGGCTCTCTCATGTTCTTCCTACTTCCGCGGTCCCCTGGAGATACAGGATTAAGGTAATTCACTATCCTCAGGAAGAAAGTGCTGACTCTGCAGGCAGTGCTGCTAAAAGCATGTGAAATTATAAACCAAATACAATTGACCGCTGATGTTCTTATATTCCATGCTAGCTTGTACCGCTGGTCCTGTGCCACAGCAACACTAGTGTTAAACTAGCGGTAAAACCCTTTTAACGCTCAATAGTCGTCCTTGAACTAAACTTGAAGGCGGAGGACAAACATGTTGTTTGAAACTGACAGGCATTACTCTTAAAACACACTCTTGAACTGAAATGACATTATTGCTCTGGGACCTTCGCGATCGAGCTTAACGTGCGACGCTCGCGCCGGCGGTTTGATGCCAGAGCGGACATCGGCGCACTCAAGAATGTCCGTTTTGTTCTTTTGTTTTGAACCGTACAAAGCGTAACCCTATTAAGGTCATAGCCCTGGTAGTGTTGGTGCGGGGAAAAAAGAAAGAGTAGGCCTTTTACCAGGACCAGAAAAGATGAAACGGAATATAATGCGGGGGAGAAGAACACATGTTGAGATGGCAACGCTCTCCCAAGGCCTGAGTGCAGTACGGGGCTCGGTGCCGTTCAGGGCCTGTTGGTAGGGTCCTGCTCAGGGCAGAGAGCAGAACCACGGAATAACGACGGCAGGACGCACTGAACGACAGGCATACGAGATTGAAGATATAGGATCGATAAAAAGGAAAACCTCAGAAAGAAGGTTAGGTAGAGAAGCAGCTAGCTAAAACCTATAGGGATATTCTATATATAGTCTCTAATGCTTGCATGAAACGGGAACCTGTTATCCGCGGGCATTTTAATGTATACTCTTCGGAGAGCTTCCTCGAAACTGTGAAATTTCACATCAAAATGTATATTCTTCGTCACATTAAAACACGGGCCAACATTTGACATCTACCCCGGGCATCTCATAAACAGTTAATTTTTGAATGTAACTCTAGTTGGTCAGGAAGGGAAATAACGATCTGTCAAAATAGAGCTTCGGTCCACAAAGGCACGCTTTCAGCGCGGACGTTCCAGATATATGTGAAGTGTATAATTGCATGCACTGTTTAACATTTATTACATTCAGTACACCATTGCGGTTTGTTTATCGTAACATCCCAGGCAAACAGACTTAATGTGTGCGTAGGCAAATATTTGCAGCACTATATCAAATTCAGCAACCAAATTAAGGATATCAGAGAGGCCAAACAGGGTCGCGTGTGAAATAACAACGTTGTTAGGCCGTCCGCTGTTCCATACACAGATCGCCCTATCGCAGGAGTTGTTGAAGTGTTTGCACACATAGCTTCGCTGCCTGCGGGCTCATATATCACACTGTGCCTTATTAAGAGTTTTAACAAAATCTGGCTTTCACAAACCCCCCCCCCCCCT
>OMKK01029942.1:11456-21639 GCA_900302305.1 Polymixia japonica | reverse complement strand
TCATTGCCAATGTGGGTTCATAGCCTGTTACCCACAGGAAAACAAAGGGTTTGGATCTATAGCCTAAAGACAAATCTTTTACTCTATCTTCTTAAACATAATGCAGACTATTCTGAAGTCTCTAGCCTGGCTCACTTCACCACTGGCAAACTCATTACAATTTCCTCTTTTGTCCCTTGATGCCTTCCCCTCTTTCTCCAGCTTTTTTTTTTTTTTTTACAACTACAATGAAAGGGAGAGACCTGGCCATGTTTCATTCTGTTTAAAAAGCCTTTAGTCTAGGAAACCCATATAACGGTGTGCCAAATGACCTTGTCAGCACTTATCCTAGTTAAGAAGTAATGTGTCCCTCTTCTGCTATCCTTGTGTGCTTGACTTATCTGAGTGAGCTCCTCTGTCTCTACTTGACGAACAATGCTCAGTGCTACAAGATAGAAGAGATAAGATATTGGCTTTAGTAAAATAATCAAGATTAGTCTACGAATGTAATCATCATGCTTTTCACTGTTTGCTTGACTGGCGCTGGCAGACCTCTCCAGCCTAGTCAAGGTAAAAGTAGATCACATTGGACTGCCCACCCCCTAACCTTGTGTTTTTCTAGTGTGTGTTTGAGTTACGATTAGTTTTTCAGTCATGTTACCCAGGGCAGGCTGACTCGGCTTTGGCTTTCAAGGAAAGACATTTTGGTTAAAGAAAAGGGAGCATTTAATTAATGAGGTCAGTTGATGATTTAGTTAATGAATTGCATATCATAGTAAATTCTTGACTTGTAGTCAGCTGATACAGCAAATTACATTTTTAAAAAGGCAAAATATTCATTACTGTGTGTCTGGATCATTTCTTGTTAAACTTTTCCACACAAGGCATTGACTCTTTAAAAAAAAAAAAAATTGAGCCAGGACTTTCTACTTTCTACTACCACACCAACCAATTCCCCCTTCTTCTTTTTTTTCCAGGTACACAGAGCAAGTCAAACTCTTTCCATACAAAGCCCCAACCCGTGTGTGTTTTTGTGTGTGTGTTTTTGTGTGTGTGTGTGTTTTTGTGTGTGTGTGTGTGTGACCTCAGCTGCCTCTGAGAACTTCAGTCCTGGGCCTAGCAGAACAATAAATGAGCTTTGTCACCAAATTACATAACTGTGCTGGGGGCCCACTCACTCTGCCCTTATCTCAAACTCCAACCGCGGAGAAAGAAAAACAGTAAGAAACCACCCAGGTACAGTGCCTGAAGTGCAGCCTGTTGTCTCACTCGTACATGTAATTTATCTGAGGCTAGGTTGGCCTGTTTTACAGACTGGGCATCTGAACAGAAACAATTTAATAATAGTCTTTTTTTATGATTCTGGCCTCTAACGGTTCACAAACAAAGCTTTGCGTTGCATTGGTAAGTCAGTGAAGCACAGTTTTCCTTATTGTTACTTGTGAGACGTGTAAGGTTTCGAGTCAAAAACAGACACATACAGACCATGTGATGGTTACGGATGGTAACTCTAGGTCTATGACCTAGGTCTTATTGTCTTACCCCCGCACACTAGCATGCCTGCTGACCCCTTAAAATGTACGCAATAGTGATCAGTTGTGGCTCTGCCCCTTGGGCACCATATAAAAGGTCACTGAGCCCGGTGCTCTTCTCCCCAAGATTTTTTTAAGCGAAACCTGGGAGCCAGCAGGGTGCCTAAGGTAGAGGGCTTCGCCTATGATCGGAGAACATACCATACGTAACTACCGTTCTGTTTCACATAGGCTCTGCCCTCTAATTTCACCTTATTGGCTTAAAGGCCAAGTCGGATGTAGTCTACTAAAAAACCCCAAAAACAGTCCAAAAAACCCAAGCAAGTTAGACCACACTACTCATACCCAATGCTGCTCAAAAGAGTAAAGCAGGCAGAGAGATGCTGATAAGGTACCCAAATTGAGGCTATCAACATATTGTCTTCGGACCCAATTGGGAATGAACATGGGGACAGCAGTACCTGTCCGTCAAACATGTATCCACCCCCCTCCTGTGAGGGGTGCTGCCCGTTCAAATAGGTGAGGATGTGATCACTTTACCATGATAAACGAAGGATTGGCACAGTCATACATTGTCAATTGGGGCTGCAACAGTTAATCGAACTAATCGATTTAATCAATTATAAAAAAGGATTGATTTGAATTTTGTTGCGTTGATTTGCTGATTATAATCATTTAAAGCATCTAATCTCCCCAAAGCAGGGGCGGGGGCTCACGCACAGTACCGCTGAGGTGTTCACATGCACGTAAACGTTGTAAACTCTGCTTACATTTTACTCCTGTTGATGTGTAATGAAATCCTTGCCAGTAAGGAAGGCAATACAGGCAATTAATGCAGAAATGCAGTTTTCCACTGCTTTGCTCAACCTCCGTCTCTTGCGGTCCCATCTTCATCCTCGTCCACTGCAGGTATGCCCTACCAGAGCCTTGCATACTTAGTTTACTATGCTAATAATTATTACGAATAGGCTACTAAAGCTAATTGTGTAGCTAATTGTTTAGCTACAAATATATTTTAACTTTTTGTAGAGTGTCAAGCTGAGGCTTCAGCCACCACCATAAGAGTATCGATAAAGTAGCCTATTATTATAATGGCCTTGGCTCAATACTTAACAATATTCAATATTTAGTCAATAAAATAAATATTACCAGTATGTTTTACCGGGCAATAGTATTTTATCAATAAAACACAATTAACTTATGTACTTCAGATTTTAATTATTTGATGAAAATAGGGACATTTTTAATCAAATCTGTTTATTGTTATACCAATAAATTGTTCTGTTTTGGAAAGAAAACTGTTTCTCAATTATTGATGAATTGAAAAAATGATCAATAGAATAATAGAATAAATTAATCAATATTTGCAGCTCTAGTCGCAATGTACCATGTCAATGTAGTCAGTCAGTGCCGAAGCCGCCGTGCTGAGGACTGTCTGAGAAAAAGCACTCTGCCACTTGACAATGTATGACTGTGCCTTTCCATTACTGGACAGGCCAATGTCACAAAGCACAACGTCATTGTAGTCAGTCAGCAACTAAGGCTGAAGCAAGGCCGCCGTGCTGAGTACTGAATGTGAGAGAGTGCTCTCTGACATGTCCAGTAAATTAAAAAAACACAGGGCCGACCATGACGCCCCAAAAAGAGCAGAAGATGCGGTCACACTAAGGGTGGAATGTACGCTGATCCCTGGAGAGGCATCCATGCCAGCATATTGGCATAACATTGGGAAATGCCCTTGAACAGCCAGTGAGACGGCCCAAAGAGGTACCACCAAAGGAAACAAACAGCTGCTGTGAGGTCCTAACAGCCACTGTGCACTTGACATATTGTGCCAAAGTACGCACTGGGCATAGATTGTGAAAGCTCTACTCCCCATCGTCTGTGTGCGGAGGGGGTAAAAGCTGTCAGTGAAATTGTCCAAGAACGAAAGGAGCTCCTTATGATCTTGGGGACAAAGACTGGGCTAGGTTTGGTTAATAGACAAACAGCCGAGTGCACCAATAGAGTGCACAGCTCACTAGCCCTCTTGGCAGAAGTCAAAGTGAGCAAAAGTGCTGTCTTAATAGACAGTTGACTCAACGGAAACCAGTGTGTTGGTTCAAACGGTCTGTCACCCAGACAACACAGAACCAGGGGAAGATGACGTGTAACTGGGCACCTATGTCTGGTGCCTTGTAAAAGGCGTATTTATCAGAGGATGACTAAATGCTGGTTTGTCACCAAAACCATTGTGACGGGCAGAAATGGCTGATGTATGCACTTTTAAAGTGGCTGCTGCAAACTCCTGATCAAACAACATTTGAAGGAAAGCCAGGATTGTGCCGGTAGGACAGCCCAAAAGATCTTTAGACGCACCAACTTGCTGGTAAGGCAAGCCACTTACCAGTATACAGAGTGGTGGTGAAGACTGCCCGTGCACTCTGAATAGTATTGATAATGGCCGAGGGAAGCCCCTGACACTGCAATCTCATCCTCTCGGGAAACTAGCCATCCCTGACCAAGAGTCAGCAGCTGCTTGACGGTTCCGTGCCCCTGAGATAAGGCACCTAGGAACTGGGGAATTGGTCAGTGTCATGGCTAGTAACTGAATCAGTTCTGGAAACCATGGAGCATTCCTGTGCTCTGGGGCAATGAGAATGAGTTACCCTCTCCAGTGTTGCCAGCAGACCACTGATGACTGGAGGGAAGGCATACTGTAGCATCCGAGACCATGGGGTATAAGCAAAAGCATCTACTGCCAGTGTTGGTTTGTCCTGACACTAAAGGGGAAAACCATAATATGCATTGTGCATCTTCTCTGGATGTAAATGGGTCCACCTCCACTTTTCAGGGAGTCCAAATCTTTTGGGCAACACTGGGATGGAGGCGACATTTGCCCTCCTGAGACCCCCCTCGAGACATTAGATCCGCTCCAACATTCTGAATGCTGTTATGGAGAGTTCTCAGGTTGCAGAGGTGGGAGTGTGGCCAATGCCACAGCTCAAGCAATCACACTGCACCTTGTCAGTTTACAGTTGGCCGTGGACCAACTGTCTATTCTGATCAGAACATTGTGTCCGTCCAAAAGGGTTCCAGAAATGTTCCGGAAGCAGTTGAACAGTAGAGACCTCCAGTACATTGATGTGCCTGGTTGAGGCGCTCAGGCATATACTTCCCACTGTGTGAGAGAGACACACCCTGCCCTAACCGGACAGAGAAGCATCCACGAAGACAGTGATGTGTGATGGAGCTCAAGGGGTTTCTCTAGTGATCCAGATCGGCTTTGGCCAATGGCGGACACCAGCCATCTCTTGTGATGCACCAGGCTCACACAAAGACGAACAAACCATCTCTGAATGAGGCCCATATGAAGCAGCCCCAATGATACTACAGAGTGCTCCACTGCCATCAAACTCAGCAGGTGTAGGACTGTAAGAACTGTCACCACCTGGTGCGGTCGGCAGCACCGGAAGGCTGAGAGAAGGGTCTCCTGGTGGGAGTTGGATAATCTGGCAATCATGGACTCATAGTCCAACTGAATGCCCAGATACACAAATCACTGACTGGGAAAAGGAGCACTTTTCTTCTCAATATAGGCCATTGCGCTATTGCCAAGGGCGTACTCGGGAGAGACACTTCACTACATACCTGCGTGCTATCAACCTTTGTCAATCATGGTTGACGGCACTTATGAAGAATAAGTCTTCAGTAGTGAGCACTATAGAATAAAATTAAGTAAAAATGGTATTGTGGAAATCTAATCTAATAGTTTTCACACTTTATCTGCATTTTTTGCCTTTGCAGTCTTGCTAAAGGTGGGGCACATGTTGGATGTTTTTCTTCCTTTGTGTGATGCATACATAAACAAAAACAATTATTTGCTCTGTATTTACTAGCTCTCTGTGATGTTTTGCCTGACAAACACATTTCTCAAACTCGGGTATTGTTCCCGAGATTGTAGTTCCTGCCTTAACTGAGAAATCTCACAACTAATCCTAGCCCTTTTTTTGCATACCAATAAAAAAAGGGCATCCCCACATTAGCCCAAGCCACAGCACAATATAGGTCCAGTGCCTCCTAAATAAGCGCTAGATCCCTGATCCCTGAACAAGTGCTTGCAACCTTGCCTTCTTGGAAACATTAGGTTTTGACTCCAGTGTTATATAATTGTTAAAATCTCAGTTTTAATAATTAGCAAAATAATTGCAGTCTAAACGATATAAGGCCAACATGTACACAAAAGTTCACTTGAAGCCAATCAGCGAAGCAATGACACACAAACACACGCTTTGATAAAGCATGAGAAGCTTCTCACAGCACCCACCTATTTGTATAGACGGCTTGTGGGAGTTTTTGCAACATTCAAGGGGAGAAGCAGCTCGATAAGGACGGCATGATATGCAAGCCGAGCCACCTGAAATGAAGTATGTTGGGAATGCTATGGACACAAGGAATGACATTATGTGGGCTCAACAACTTTTTAACAATTTGCAAAACATCCACCTAGTTACTCAGTAGGAGACTGATGGTGCATACTTGATCTTGAAAGACTTGTGCCAATAAAACATAGTGAACCAGGGTTTAACAGTAGAATGAGTTGGGCTGTTAAGGATTTATAATGCTGTTATGACATTATAATCCTGTTTGCTGTTTTCCTTGGTATCTTTACAGTGCATGCCAGTATAGTTGAATTTACTAAGCTCTCTGGCTTAGTGGCATACCTGCTCACTTTGTGTGGGGTCTGTGTCAATGTAGGCCTGGTGAGTGTTTTACAGTTTTAGTCTCGCTGTATAAAAATATGATTTGAAAACATAGTTAAAAGCTCTTCAACAACAATTAAATCCTACAAATGGAAATCATGAAATCTCTGCTGAATCCCCCCACCCAATGAATAAGCCCTGACATGATTCCTGTACATGTGCTTTTGTGTGTCCATGTCATCGCTGTGATCATTTTCTTTTCGCATTTTCCCCAATAACTCTTGGTAATCTTTTTCCTTTCTGCAGACGAAGTCTGATGAAGCTCAGTGTGTGGAAGACATTTTAAGGGTGAGTGCTGCTACAGTGCATAGCCTTTTCTCTTCATTTATTGCAGTTGGCTGTGCAAGCGCCATTAGTTATTATGTTTGACACTTATTTACATCAGACATTTGAGTCCAAGCAATGAAACATTGTGTGTAATGGGAGAAGTCCATTGCGACTGTCAATGAAGTGTATCAAAAAATACATATAACTGAGGAGAATGTAACAAAACCATTTTGGGAATAATTTTAAGAGGCTTGTTGCAGTTATTCCATTTGTGAATAAAGTGAAAATTTTCTTTTTTTTTTTTAATGAAAATGCATCATAAAATTGTTTCTTATATCGACCACAACCTAGTGCACAGTGGGGCCCATTTTGGAGTTGGGCTTTGAGAATGATTTAAATCTTCTAATGGGCTCCAACATATATCACAACAATATATCTCTCTTTGTTCTCAGGAAATGACCCACTCATGGCCTCCTCTATTGACAGCCATCCACACTCCTAGCACAGCTGAATCCTCCAAGTCCCCTTTCCCATCCAAGGTAAGGATTTAGGCTTAGAATTACCATATAAAGTCTCTCAGCTTTGTTTTGATTTACTCCTTTAACACTAGAAAGGCAAAATGCCCACACCACTGGGAGTTGAGATAAAAACAAGACTAGGTCAGTATATGGCTGGACCGTGGCCAAAAGACTTGTCGCTAGAGGGCTTTTAATTTGAAATTGGCCAATGGGGAAACTCCAACACTCGGCCGACCAATGCCAATCAAGTGCATGTCAGATTGATCGGATGATAGTTTTCTCAGAGTGGATGTTGATCATGCGACCTGCATGCATTTGTGTGGTTTTTGGTCGGAACTCAGAAAGAAGCCCAATGTTGTTATTAGCTCGTTAGCTTTAGCTAACACATTTGGGCTATTTCACTGGTTTACAAAACAGGCTGTAGCACAAAGCAGAACGTTACGGTACTAGACCTCAAATAATAATTAGAAGTTTTAACATTGTTGTAGCTCTCCTAAGGTATTATCAAATAAAATGTCTTACCGTTAACAAAATGCTCCAAACGTTCATTGTTGTGTTTGGTTATGTTGAAAAAGACAATGACATCAGAACTGGGCCAACTCATGTTGCATCTAGACTTTCCTTCATCTCGTCCATTCTGCTTTTCACTTCCTGCCCTCTATCTGAATTTCGCGCGTCATGGGAATCATGTGACTGCAAACAACCTATGGTGTAACTTCATCACTCTCTCACTAAAGTGTCTGCCTTTAAATGTTTGGGGGTTTTTTTAATTAAAAAAATTTAATTCAAAATTAATTTTTAACAATTTTCTTTATACAAAAATAACCCCATTGGCCTATAACAATGGGCATTGGTAGGCTGCGCAAGTTTGAATGTCTCTCCCACTTCTTCTCCAGTGTGCTATTTATTGATGGCCACAGCACTGTCCACTGAAACAGTGAGCACCAGCAAAAATATTTTTACACATGTGATTACTCGTGCTTTCAAAACAATAGTGTGATAATGGTAATGAAAACTTTGATGAAAGTAATGGGCAAAGTGGCACAGGAAAGCGCCTGTACTGATGGTGTCATGGAAGAAACAACAGGCGTTTAGCAATGTTTTGCTTCAAGAAACCAAAGAGGAGAAGATCAAGATTTTGCATCTGATCTTGGCTTGGTAGGAGAGGTCAATATGGGCTGCCTGTTCTCCAAACTGAGCTTGAGGTAATATTTCTAGACAATTTTCACAATACTGCTTGTGATTCATAACTATAGACGGGAGGAATCGCAGTCTGCAGCTTGACAAGTTGAAACACATTGTACACCAGTCACTCCAAGTTAGTTATACTGTAGTGGGGTTTTTTTTTTTTTTTTTTTTTTTTGTTTTTTTACATTTGGTTCAGAAATACTTCACCCAAAAATAAAAATCTGTCATTATCTTCAAATTAACTTCATTGACGTTCCAAAAAGGAAAAAAGTGATCATAAAATTTAAAACAGCTCTTGCAGCATAATCCAAGTGTTCTGAAGCCAAACAATTGTACTGTGAGTCCAAACAACCTATATTTGCTGTGGTATTTAGCACAAGTCTTTGTTTCTGAACACACGTGACTCTAGAGTCGTTAGCATAAGCCTAAAGTACAACTCAGCTTTAGGCTTTCTTCATGTTTTTTTTTGTTGTTGTTTTTTTAATCCTTTTTGGAACTCTCGCTTTGTGGTATGTTGACAAACAATCTTCACCAGTTTCAACTGACATGGTGAGTAGATGATGACAGAATGTTCTTTTTGGGTGAAGTGTTCTTTTAATCGTTATCATACTCGTCATTTGACACCCACAGCATATGGGTTCATAACATTTAGTCTATAAGGCTGCAGTAGTAGATGCAATCACCAATGTTGTTAAGCTGTATAGGCCTGAATGTTACTTGGCCACAGAATAGGGTTCAAGAGCCTGGCCTTTCTAGTGTTAATGCCCTACCTGTACTATAATATTAAACCTTTGGGTTTTATTCTAACTTCAAAGAACTGCACTAAAAAGTGAATTCATCTGTGATAAAAATGTAAAAAGCTGAATCAAGGAAAAATGATTCCCAGATTTGATTAGAGATTGCTGTCTTTTACCCTTTTACAGGATGCAGAGCTTGTCCCCTCATCACATCCAGGAGAAAGTAAGTAATTGGGGATGTAATTAGATGGTCTGACTTCAATGGTCAATTTCAATGTTCATGCCAAATACATTTATATGCATAGTATTTGTACAAAAACATGAGGGTAAGCTGTCAGATGTTATGTTGGCCTAAAAAGAGAATTTTGAAATAGACTATAGATTAATAAGGAAAGAAAATGAAGGTTTTTGCAACTACTATTTTGGAAGTATATTATTGATCAGTTTACAACAGTTCAACAAGGACAAAGAAGACTGGCTTGTGTTCAAGAGGAAAAGGTTTTATGTTCATCATTTCCAAAGAACTGCAGCCTACCATAGGGCAGGATAGAGAAATGTCTGTGACATTCTCATGCTGGCAGCTGTCAATTAATTGCATATGTAGGAAAATGTGTATTACAATGGAAAACTGTACCAAAGCTTTATTATTTAGTATGAAACATTAAGTAAACAAATTCAGATATTCATATGGAGATAATAGTTCAGCAATTGAAATCCATCAATGTCTGCGCTTAATTTTATCAGATACCTCATCAAACATAAATATTAAGATAAACGGGTAGGCAAAGCTGGTACAATGATTTGAGTTTAAAATGTTAGAAAAAAATCCAGGAACAATTACATCAAGAAGTTCTAAAATGGAGAAAAAGTAAAACAAAACTAATGGATACAAAATTAAAAATGAATTTTTGTAGGTAAGTAAGTCAATTGTTATTTATATAGCACTTTTGAGGTTACAAAGTGCTTCACACAAACATCAATCATCCAAACATATTGCACAAAAAGATCCAGTGCAATACAGTAGCATCTGTAACAGCAGAATAGAAGGCAACAAAAATAAAACATAAATAAAACCAATGATAAAAATATAAAAGAGCATGGACACAGCAAAATAGCAAAACACTAATAAAGAGCAGTAAGCAACAGCAAATAGTAAAATTAGGTGATAGGACCCAGTAAAAGATAATAGATGATTTAAAAAAAAAAAAAAAAAAAAAAAA
>OMKK01029942.1:0-11436 GCA_900302305.1 Polymixia japonica | reverse complement strand
AAAAAGAGATATAAAAAAAAAAAAAAAAAAAAAAAAGATAATAAAAGGCCTATAGGACCCAGCACAAGAGAGAAACAATTACCTCACACTAGATTTGAGCTTGCTGTGCAGCAAAATACAAGATGGGCCCAGGCAATGTAAAACCTTGTAGGTTATTAAAAGGTTCTTAAAATGAATTCTAAATTTGACTGGGTCAGTATGGGATCGCCAAAAGATATTAGTTGGTAACCTCACAGCGGCATTCTGGACCAGTTGTAACTGGGCAGTGGTGGTTTAACTGAGGCAAGTAAATAAAGATTTGCAATATTTAAGGAGAGACGAAGCAAATGCATGAATTCATTTTTCCAAATCATGGCAAGACGCATCTGACCGAATTTTGAAATTATTTCTCAAATGGAAAAAATAAGACTGAATCATATATCTGACGTGCAAATCAAATTTAAATCAAATCAATCGATGTTAATCAAACATCCTCTGGCTTGGTTGCTTAAATGCACATAAAAACGGGTCAGTGTTTAAAACCTGAGTTTTGTCTCCACTGTCTGTAACTCAGTCTTATTTATGCTTAGTGGTTATTTGGCTTTCCTCTCTAACTCTGTTTCTATGGCAACTCTGTAAATATCAGTGGGGCGCCCTTTTTCTCTAAACTGGCCACAAAAACACAGAGCAAAAGGCAGTAGCACCTCAAATTAGCCTCATCTGAGAGAGACCGGAGGGTAGAGAGAGTAAAAACCCACTACACTCCTCCTGGCCTCTGAAAATTAAAGGCACTGTTATAAACTGCCATCTCGTCTACTGAGGAAGCGTGCAAGCATTTCATCTCCACTCCCTCATTTCTTTTGATCCAGTCCTGCATTTTTGGTTGCCCCAATATCTTTAGATTGTTTTCTCTCCATAACAATAATACCTGGTATTATAAAATTATTGACCATGACCATTAACTATTAGTCCCTCAATAGAGGTGCCAGTCAAAACAAAAATAAAAAATCACTTTCCCCGTTTCTTCTACTCACCATGTTGGTTCAATAATCTCTGTTCCCAGGCCTCTCCCGTGGTTTGATCACGCCCACCTTAACTTCACTGTTCCTCTGCAGCCTTCTGGTTTTAATTACCAGCAAGTACTGCAAGCTGTAGTGGCCTGATCCTCAATGTATGGTTTTTAAGCCACCTACAGCTCCTGAGCTGTTTATTTGTGGTTCTCAAAGAGGCCCAATTCAAGAACACAGGCTAAGTGTAGTTAGTAGTTGCATTTATTTGTTATTATTTTTATTTTTTTTAACCTGTATTCTTTATTTTAAACTCTATGGTAACACTCTTCCGTGTCTGGACAACAAAATATTAATGCAAACTCTTGTTATCACACTTTGGAAGAGTTTACGTGTGAGATGGCACCTTTTGGACTGAACAGAAAGAGGATGTGTAACACAGACTTGCTCATATAAACCTCTGCAGCTAGATGTGTGGTTTAGAGAAATGTGGCAAGAGTTTGTCTGTAAGTGAAATCCAAGAAGAGTAGTGAACAGGTTTTTCATGTATTCCTGTTTTCAAAATGTAGTTAATTATTTTGCTAATAATTGCCTATTTCTGTTTTGCCCTTTTTTGTAAATACGTATCGTAAAAAAAAAAATCATAAATTATTGCAAATTAAATCCTTTTTTTCCTTTACATAAACAGATGCAATGGATGCAGATATCAACCCTGTAACTTAAACAAACTTTATTTACAACAAACTTATTATAGCAGTCAAGTACATCGAAGAAGGAATAGCATATAAAAAGTAATACAGCTAAGGTTAATAAATATACAAGAAACATTCACAGTATAATGATCTACCTTTGTAGACAGAACATATGAAGACATGTACAATATGAGGTTGACTATGAATATCACAAATATAGTAGATGAACTATTACATTTTATGCACAGTATAACAGAGCAATCAAGAAATATGAAAACCATCCATAGTGCTGCGGACTCGTGTTGTAGAACTCCATCTGGTCCACTGATGTAGCTAAATATTTACAGCATTAGTGCTGTATTATACACAAAGTGACAAGAAAGAGTATGCTTGGCAAGCCCGAAGCCTCGGGACATTGCTGGACCATAGCCTGGGTTTCAGTCAACGACGAGCAGTTAAAGAAAACTCTGCTGCAGTGCTGAATGCTGCCAAAACCTATGGCTGCTACTGTGAAAGCTTGTGTACTGACTATTACATATCCTGTCCTGTCTGTGTTGTTGGGCGATGTTAGCGTTAATGCTAGTTATCCGATTTCTTTCTTCACAGAAAACTGTGACTACCATCCGACAGCTCCATCCAGTGTCAGCCAGCAGAGCTCTTCATCGTAAGTGTGTCCCACGTTACTCCCTAATCCAATGTGCACAGCCCAGCTCTGCCATACGTCTTTCCTAACTATGAACGTGTGTGCGTTTTGGGTAAGTAAGACGCTCGCCCGCGCTGAGTTCAGCTGCGGCAGCATGTGTTTGATTACCTCACAGACACGGGCCCTTTGGAAACGTCACGGAGCACCGACGGGGAGACAAAGAGGGCTGGCCTTGCCACGTGCACATCAGAGATTGTTCTTGAACTAATCACGTTCAGTGCTGCCATTCGACCAGCCCAGTCATGACTTGAGATGGAGTTACAGTTGAAAATTGTCTGCGAAAGGAATATGTACGATTTTCACACTGATTTAATGAATTTGCGCAGGGTTAATAACTGTGCTGAGTCTCGTCAGTATCTTGTAGTGTGCATCTGAGGCGGGGACAAGATAGAAATAACACAAGCAAATGATTGAATTTATTTTGATGCGCGTAACTCAGAAATGTTTTTTTGTGTCGTGTTCCTTGTTGATAGTTTAATTTAGCAGGAGATATCTAGATTTGTTCTCTTCGAAGACTGTGAGCAGTGAGTCAGACTCAAAAACAACGCAAAAGAACTGAGGGCACATTAACTCTTCCTCCTAGCTGGCACACAGCACCCGAGCCTGTACGTGTCAGTTAGTGGAGGTCCAAGTGTTCAGGCCAGAAGCTTAAACCAGCCAGTTTATAGTTACACTCGCAAATGGTTTTATAGTTTGGCAATTCAGAGGCCACGAGTAGAAAACTAAAGGTGATTCAAGCTTCAGTTAAAACTTCAGAAGTATAGCTTTTGTTCTACCTTTAACATAACTTTAGTTTTCGAAATATGTGACTGTTGCTCGACTGCACAACTCATTCCAAACTCCCAGCCTTGCAGTCAGTTGGCAAAATACTGAGCAGCTGGATTATTCCAAGCAGATCCAATTTACCAGAAAATAAAGTGACAATAGCTTGAGTTATGAGAGCTGTAGGGCAAGGTTGTTGGCCAAGAAGGGAGACATTTACCAGTACATGGGATCTGATGTACCCATCCCTTGTGCTATTTAAGCCTTAGCTTGGATGTTAAAGAAAAGGGGGAGTGGCTGAAAACGGATAAGTCATTAGTGTTATCAACTGGACACTTCCCATTACACTTTAATGTTGATTAAGGCCCAGGACACCTCCAGAAGGCTCACTAAGTTTGCAAATCCAAAACCCACCCCCTTCAACACTAATCAGAACCATAGTTGGCTACATTGTGCCTAGTTACTTACTACACCTAGTTCACATCATGCCCAATCATTTCTGACCTCACTGTTTCCAACAACAGAAGGCTAATGGGTGGGCTGATCATGCTGGCTAGGAACGGCATGCTTAGTAATTGAACCACTAATCATAAACTAAAGGGACAGCTGCCCCTGCTTGTCACTTGTTCTGCGAGAGAAGAGTGACGCAACTCTGACTCAGGACTGTGAACCAAGTGTAAGAGATAGAAAAGATGTTAGAGATAGAATTTGACTTATGTAATGCACAAGTGTTTATTAGGAAAACAAACATCAGTCATATATTTGGTTCCATAAAGCAAGTTCAGTATAGTTTAAGCTCAGTTACTATGGCAACTTATGCTTGGAGACTAACCTGCTCCATACAATTAAATGGTGTCACAAAAATCACAGGGGTCATGTGTTTCTGTAGTTGTTTGATTTCCAGTTCTATCTTTCTCATCTTGAGTTCCTTGCACTGAAGCTCTTCATCCAGTACCTACATTTTTTTTTTTTTGCAGTTTTTCTGAACTGCTTAAATACATTTCCTGAAATTTTGTCATCATTCTTAAAACTGTAAGTATAAACCCCACAACAGTGTAGCACAACACTATTTCACCTGCAAAAGAACCTAAATCGATCAAAATGTTTTACTCGTGCCAAAATGAACGTTGGCTATATCACAAACCGAAACAGGCAAAATGTTAACCATTAGCATCAATATGTCAGTGTACCCAGAGTGTTCCATTACCTCATACAATATCATATCAAGACTGATACAGTAACCTACTGTACAATACTGTCAAATGATTTACATGTTTATGTAGCCAACTACGTAGTCTTGCCGTCAAAGATTATGCCAGAAACACTATAAATTCAACTAAAATATTTATCCACAGCTTACATTACACTATGTACCTATACAGTAAAACAAAATACTAAAATGCAAGTTTGTACCATACAGTAAGGATAGCATTTCTGTGAATACTATAGTCAATACCAAGCAAAATCAAACAACTGTAAAAGAAAAGAATCAAGATGTAAATTCACTCCATCTCACTGGCCATCCAGTCTCTCCCCTCTATCCACCCACAGCATTAACAGTTAACAGTTATTAACCAATTAATAAGGCTCAGTTAACGGTCAGAAAGATTTGGCAAAATTTGCAGTAGTAATCCCTAGTCACGATATTTGCAGGTATTACCATTTTAATTCTGAAATGAATCGAACTTAATAAATATAATTGTAGTGACAACTTGGCGATGTAAACAAGTTCAAAATAAGTCCAGCAGCCTAGCCTTCAGCCAATTTGCCACAGCGGTGAATGGATAACAAGCCAATGGTTCTTTACACTCATCAAGTTGATTGTCTTCTTGTGTTGCCTGAAGCGGCAGGGAAACTTTGTTTTGTGTTAACATGCATAAAGTAAATGTGCTGTCTATTTGCGGTTTTGCACAGCATTGGACTTTTATGCGATTTATCCAACAATAATAACATAAAATTGTTTTTGTTTTCCATCAAATACCCATTGATATTACTTTCGAGGAGGGTAAAATTAAACTAAAATAACTCTTTCTACTAGTTCAATATAGTTTCCCATTGTCCCTATGCTCTTGCATGCTAGCTGAAAAACAGCATGATTGTACATATAGAGCAAATAGTTATGTTAAGTCATCCGGAGCATGATTTTGTGCTACTTTTCATAGTGGGGAAAAAATGTGTATATATACATACAGTATATAGGTTACATTAACACTCGCATAGCCAGGATTATGTAATTGTGTGGCCCCGTTTACAGAAGGGTAAGCTATAGGCTTCCATGTTTGCCCATTTTTATTCCAAATGCAATGGTAAGAGTTGCTATATATTTGTGTATATATGTGTACATAACATATATAAGTAAATAATGGCCCACAGTTGCCAATCAACAGTGTTTCCTCTGCCTGAAGGAAGAGAGGGTCACACAGGATTTAAACCTCTCAGCACCACTTGTACTCCCAGTGGCGCAGGGGAAGAACAGTAATATACTGTAGTATTACAATGGCTTTTAAAAACCATTTCTGGCTCAACCCTCCTACCTCATGCCAGTAATATACTGTATGTTCTTAATTGAGCTAACCAAAGCTGTTAAGAGGAAGTTTCACTTTGAGAGTCAGGATTTACTTCAGTTTGCAAACTTGGCAGTTGACACAACTCCCGTTGGTTTTCCACTAACATCTTCCCTTTGGGAGAGCTCTGTGGGTTTGGGTTGTGGCTTTAAACACTTTCCTAGTCTCATTGTTAGTAACCAGCCCTCTCTTTGGATGTCTTTTTTAGAGAAAATGGCTGCCCAATAATAAAACAGGCTGGTTAGAATCTACCAGCTACTCCAGCAATTCATACCATGATCATGGTATACTTTAATCTAATGAAAATATAGAGGAAGAAATTGACATGATAACTTTATATTCAGCGCAGAGCTTCAAGCAAAACTTTTTCAGTATTTGTCTGAACCCATCTCAAAGTTTTCTTTAAGTGAGCTTGAGCTCTAGATTAGTCTTTCTTGAATTTTCACCGAAGCTCCACCCTGAAATCACGCGTTGGCAATTATTTTAATAATTGCTTGTAAAGAGCATTTAGGGAGGAAACTGTCACTGAGTTGAGTAGGCTGCAGAAGTGAAATGTGAAATAAAGACAAAGCCAAAAACACGTTCAAGGACAACACAGACAAAGCTGTTAGGACAAAGTAGATCACCTAGACTCTGCTTGGGACTGTATGAAAATTGTTGCGGCACTTCAGAACTGAGGCATGAGTACAATTGAGCTTACAGGGTTACAAGTCAGACCAGCAATTGGCATACGATCTCAGTAGGTTTTACACGAGGATTGGTGTACATGATTTAGTGAAAAACGGACTCAGGAGAAATCTCCTGTTCTAATCGCCTAATCTCCTATTCACTCGTTCAGTGGCCCTCCCATTGACAAGTGCAATTGTGGCTAACTCCTTCAGCTGCTGTAGACCTGGGAAGAATCCAGCTCCCTGTGGGATGGGTATCTGCTCTCTCTTTATGTGCCAAGTAAAAGGGTCTCATTTTAACTACATCTTTTAACCTTCATCGAAGCAGGTGACCAAACCTCTTTGTTTTTTCATCGGCTTTTAATGCCGTTCAACCCCTCAGCTTGTCATAGAGACACTTAAGTAAGTAGCTTTAGTTCACATTTCCTTGCGGTGTTCATGGTTCAATCCTGGATTTTATGTTGCAGAAGGTTGAATGGGTCTATCTGGGGAGCTGTATTCATCTATTGGTTCAACATATTGTTAGGTTTAATGAAGTCTCTGTTACTAAACTATAATATTGGTATGGTGCCAGTAAGATTGCAGGGGTACAGTTTGTCAGCCTGAGTCTATACAACAGGCAAAGGTAAACAAAGCAAATGTAATCATATTTTACTTTCCCCATTCCTTGCATTCTGTGTTTAAGTTCATACCCTCTGGCCATGACTTCAGTTTCACTACTGCCAAGTAAAAAAGGTATAAGGAATTATTTAACCTACTGCCTCCTAAATATTACCTGTCAATCTAATGTAATGTATCTTTATGGCAAACTGGAAAGTGCCCTTTTGAGCAAATATGGTTGAACCTTAAACTTGTGCTCAGCTTAATATAATCAGACACATTGCATTTTCCATTTGCCTAGTGCAATGACTAGACTAATTGCATTTATCTTGACATGGGTATAGCCTTAATAAATGTATTGCATTGAAGTGTATTGCGTGAAGTAGTTCAATTATAAACTGACAAAATGTATATGATTTGCATCTTATCGTTTCAGCAAATATGTGGCACAGCAACAGACTGTTGTACTTCTTAATCGTACAAAGTAAATGCACTTTCTGTCTGATCAATATTCAGTTGTCATTATTGCTTAAGGATGTCATGTTTTCCTCCTTACTACTAAATAAGATAATTTGATTAATTAAGACTTGACAGGATATGGCCGCATTAATTGTCTACCACAGTTCCTATTGAACAAAAATGATAGTATATTTCCTTTCATCCAGAATGTGGCACAGAAGGGGTTTTAAATAACAGTGTTTTCATCCCGAGGAGGGCAAGACACTGCTAGTATTGAGCCCTGTGTGTAGATTTGTTGCTTGGGTATTAGATTAGATTAGATTAGATTAGATTAGATTAGATTAGATGAAACGAAAAGCCCTATATGGAAATTGGGTCACTGCAGCAACACAAAATATGATACATGGTAATATAACAAATTTAATGTATTGAAGATAATGCAACAAATAATTACAGCAAAAATGTATTGATCAAATAACATACAGATGAAGATAAAGCATATATTAGCATACATCATGCTAAAACATATCTATTGGCTGGAGAGGATTTGCGTGATGTTGCTCACTATGTTGACTATTGACAGAGTTACAGGTTAGTAGATGTTTGCAGTTTATGTATAAATTGACAGCATATGTGCAGGTTGTGCAAAAGTGCATTGATGGTTTTCAATCTTCTCACAAATGTGCATTGTTAGCCGTTCTTTGTACATACAAACATCTAAGAGCCTGCCTTCACTCCCCCCCACCTACTTTGCTTGTTGCAAATACCCTCTGCTACATGGCCTTCCCTTGCGCTGTCACAGCTAAAGCACAGTGAAGTGAGATGCAATGGGAGTGTCTGGGCATGTAGGCCATTATATTAATCCTTCCATTATGAAAGTAACCTTGCTATCTAATATGATGCGTTTGATTTTTAGTCTGGCATGTGTCTTTGTCTTAGTACGGTTGAAGCAGCACATTCCAGTGGGGTGGAGTCGGCCAGCTCCAGTGACTCGGAGAGCAGCTCGGAGTCGGATAATGAGAGTGCTGCAGAGGAGCCACCTCAACCCCTCAGGGGCAGTTCGACTGAGACCAAGGTAATCAAACTTGCCGTTTACAATTATTTTTTATTATATGTAAGCATGCGTACACATACGTGGATTCAAGCACTCCAGGCACACAAACACTCTTGTTCTCTCTGAGATCCGTTTCTTCCCCTTGCTCCCTCCTTCTAGAAATCTCAATTTCGTTTCTCATTTCTTTGCCTTTATAGCCTGATGTTCCCATAGTGACCCATGGTGATTGGCAGTTGGTGAACTGGATCAGGTCCAGCCAACAGAACTCCAACACAGAAAGTCAAGGCGACACCCTTGCCTCACAGAGCCCCGCCCACAAACGGCCACTTTCCTCCCAAAGCTCCAAAGCCACCAATGACGAGGTGGCCAGCCCCGCTAGGGAGTACAAACCTCGCCATTCTTCCCCACGTGAAGATTTCAGAGACAGCCATGCCAAACCCCAGCAGTGCAATGAAGGCCCCCAGAACAACTGCGGCAAGCAGAGAGGCAACAGATCCCCCTCCACCAACTTGAACTCCGCTCACACCAATTCTAGCAGCCATAGAAAGGCGGTAGGCAACAAGCACCCCTCCAAGCCAGCCAAGGCCCCTTGCCCAGAGAACACCCACGCAGGTCTCCAGGTGGAGTCTGCAGTGCTTGTGGCCACACGAGACAAAGACCCCTCCTTCACAGATAGACCCAAGGTAAAGACGAAAACGGGGCATGGCAAGAGCAGCGGCAGCGCTAAAACGGATGCTAGGAGGGCTTCAAAAAACGCTTCGCTCGACAAAAGGAAGGCCAAAACGGAGTCTGGGGCCAAAGCGACGCCAGTACCACCCAGGCATTGTCCCTCTTGCGGTGCGAAATCTCAGAATTCTTGTTCCTGCCTTAACCCCAGCCCTGTTCAACCCGACCAGCTGTCTCCTGCCCCTCCAGTCAAGGTCAGCTGTAGCAAAGTGAAAACGGAGACCGTCTCACAGAAGGGCCTCAAGAAACCTCACAAAGGTTTATGCCCGACAGCCCAGCCCTCAGCCAAGCAGTCCTCTTCAGCCAAGGGTTCCCAGGAAGCCCACGGACCTCCTAGGTCTTTGCTGGTGAAGATTGAGCTCAGTCTGCTTTTGAGAGTTCCCCAGGCCCCCCAAATCCACCAGGAACCATCCAGCAGGGGGAAGAAAATAACCACAGGACAAAACAGAGAAGACAACGATGCTTTCACAACACCCACACCAACGAAAACCAACAAAAAGAGACCAGTGGGTTTGAGTATACATCCTAATGTAAGATCAGTTTGGGTCCTCATCAGAGGCTATTTTTAGTTGGCATGTACATTGTAAAAATAGTCCTGTTTTGATTTGAATTTTAACTGTCTTCCAGGCTAAGATAGATTCTAAGGACCTACCGAGGAAGAAACAAAGGCTGGAGAAAGACTCTAAAATTACCCCACAGAGTCATACTCACATCAAATATAAGTGAGTCCCCAAATCTAAAGCGGCAACCTGTCAGCTTAATTGTTTTATCATTGGTCTACTTACCTGGCTAAAACTCTGTCTTTTGAGTCATATCACCTCTGACCTAAGCAATGTAACAAACAAAATGTTGTTTTGCAGACACCTTGATAACCCCTACTTGCGTATTGATACTCTAGACAGTACTTATTGTATTCACATTGTAGTTTCCCATTGGAATGAAGTCCTGTTTATTTGTCTGTGTATGTGTGTTGTGTTTGACAGAGATTTTCACAAATACTCTCTGGTCCTTGTTTCTATCAGAAACTCCAAAGCAGCAGAGGACAGGGAGACAAAAAAAGCCAAGAAGGGTCCTGTAGCCTTGCAGCCGCCCCCAACACCCCAGGATCCTGCTAAGGGCTCAGGGGGACACAAGCACCGCTCCAGTGAGACCCAGGAATCCAGCATTGGTGCAGAACATGGCAGAGACGCCGCCGTCAAGCACAGAAAGAGCACAGAGAAACGCACAGAGCACTCAAAAGCTGGAAAGGTACATGTCTAAAAGTCTCTCAAGGAGGGAATACTTAACGAAGATTTCACATCCAAGTGCAAAGAACTAATGTGCCCCAGTTTTGAATCCTAAAACCTGGAAATGTGTTGGCACACTGCCCATATTGAATAAAACACTCCGGTAAATAAATAATCATATAATAAATAACCCACATCACCACTTCGCTTCTGTTCAGTGAGTTGGTTTGTTTTTTTCTAAAAAGTGGTGTTCGTTTGTGAAAATTATCTTATTGAACAAAATGTATGAATATCCTTTGTTATTGGCAGTTTTGGCAAAGGAATAGCCATGGCGGAGCTAACTTCCAGTTTGGCCTACAAAAACAGCATGACTTTGGCACTCTATTGCAAAAATACCTTAGGTCACCACTTCTACCCTAAAAACTTAATAAATACCAGTCACACTGTCAGAACTGCTTTTATGTAGCTTTTATTACAAGCTGCAAGGTTCCCAACAGATTTGAAATGCATAGTTGAGAATGTTGGCATACTTGACAGGTGATTGTTTTGGCTTGTTGGAAACAATGGAACCAGTGTATCAGCCCCACATTTTGTGAAAAATATGTTTTATACATAGCTGGGCCATTCAGGAGAGAAGTCACAAGTCACTTCCTCATGTGATAGTCCTTTGCATTTGCACCTTAATTGGACACCAAATATGCTGATGATATATCTGACCACCTCTGGAGGTGGCTTGAGTAATAGGATCTTCAATGCCTGTTGGGTGCATTTACACCTGGACTTCATAAGTTCTAGCTCCATCTGGTCCAAATCCAGTCACAGAGGAGGCATGTTAAAAGGGGACCAAAAAGGCTGCTCAGAGGGGAAATGTAGTACTAGAAAATTCTGAAATTGACCCAAATTTGATTTTACTTTTAGAAGTAAGACCAATTCTTGCACTAAATGCTTTGTTTGTACTTAGGAAGGATTTAATTTATTTATTTATTTTAGTTTTAA
>OMKK01029941.1:0-11249 GCA_900302305.1 Polymixia japonica | reverse complement strand
CCATGGAGGGCCAAGAGGCTGCAGGTTTTCATTCCAACCGAAGACTACACCAGGTGATTTCACTGATTAGCCCCCTCCTCTCTTGTCAAAGGTGTGCCAATCAGTGAAATCACCTGGTGTAGTGTTTGATTGGAATGAAAACCTGCAGCCTCATGGCCTCCATGGCACAGGATTGCCCACCCCTGATTTAAGGGCTGGACTACTGCACCAGGTAATGCTTACTATTGCTATTATACTATCTTTAAATATTGCACAATTTCCTATGGAAACACTGTGTAAAGCTATGTACCTTGTCACATAAATGTGTCTGATTATTTTATTACAGTAAATAATTTGCATTTAGAGAAATTAACCTTAATTTCTTAATGGCCTATGTGATTTGTTTTGATATTGATCTGTAAACATGTTTGCTTGACATGTACTTTTGCACTCATCATGGATGTTTATTTTCTGCAAGGTATGCCATGTTCTAACGCTTTTCACTCAACTTGCAAGTTCACATGAAGTCACTTTCAACTGTTTGCTAGCTTACTACCATGAATGAAAACTGCTGAATTTGTGTTTAAAATTCAATTTTAATCAGTGATTTGCTATATAGACTGCACAATGCACACAAAGTACTGGACTATCTGATATGCTGTACTCATAGAAAGACGAGTACACACAGAAAACACAAAAACATGCCGTTTGTCACAGAAACCTGAATGAAAATGGCCAGCATCCACCGAGCTTACATCATCAGTCTTTGCTAGTACTCAGAATTGTACATGGAAGTGAAGATTATTCAATAAAACATATCAGTCCAGTTCTGCATGCTATCTCTGTTGTTCTTTGCGCTGGTTAAAAATTGCCTTTAGAAAATGGCAACAGTATTCCTTTATTATTCAAAATATATTTCAAAAATACAGCTTATTATAAGCAGAAATTATAATATTAAATAGTTCTATGAAATATTACTGTAACTTAATATTTAAATAGGTAATACATCAGCTTCTCAGTGCATCTGAATAATAATTTGCTACTGTGATGTATTCATAATTTGAAAGAACAATTAGCAGTCCAAACGTCATGCAATAATCGAACCATATACATCAGATTCTATGGTTCATCTTGTGCGTATAAAGTATAGCCTGTACATCAGACATTTAAATAACAGACTATTGCTGTTCGTTGGCAACTGTGTGCAGGCAAATTGTCCCTGGACCAGCGAAATGGAGAGAGAAGGGTTGCCATTATACATCTGACCTTTCCTTCAGTGAACTTGCCCTTACAACCACCCTTCTCTCTCTGAAGAAAGACAAAGGTGGTCATTTGTTTTCATATGGACGGTTCTGTAGTTACCACGTGCAGAAGAGACGCCAACACAGTCAAGGGTTGCGCCTGAACCCACTCGGTTGAAAAAAAACGATTGCGGTAAAACAGATTTTTTTTTTTTTTTTTTTTTTTACACAAATGGAAAACGCAACCCTCCTCTACCCGCCTCTTTCTTCACCACTTGATGATGAGGCCGCTGGTGAACTTCTCCACGGCGTGGTACTGTGTGTGCAGCAGCTCTCTCGCTCTCTGCTCCCCCACGCCCTGTAGCCATGACCGGTAGAGCTCGGCCACGCGCGCGTCCTCCTCCGGGACTATGGGGCGCTCCGCCATGTAGAGCGCCTCCACCTGCTGGAGCAGCTCCTTGCTGTCCTGACCAGGTAACGGCTTCAGTAGTCCACCTCCATTCAGACTGCCTGATGCATTGACATAGGGCAGAACACACCGGCTCGTATGTAAGTAGGCTTTTAAATACATAAATGCCAGCAGTGGAAAAAAACAGTTTCAGTACTAAAGCATGAACTTGCTCCATTAAACAAGTTGGTTTCATCCATAGTTAGTACTTCTACTCTGACAAATGCATTTGCAAACATGCCATAAATATTTGGTGTGCTTTGCTTTACAAGCCTAAGATTGTGGCAGTCCTTTAATAACCTCAACGCATGTATATGAACGCCCTCCCTCTCTGAATGATGATGCGTATGGATACAAGTACCCTGAAAACTATGTGTTTACGCAGTCTGGCTTCTCACCTGAGGGACAGGCCATGACCTCTACGAAGTGGTACGGTGATTTTCCCCTCTTGAGTTTCTGCACCAGGTTCTGGATGTTACGGAAACCGTAGGCAGCGGCGAAGCGCAGCAGGACCTTTCCGTCTTTTTCCAGGGTCACCTCCTGGAAGTCCTTGTTCCTATGGAGGGTGAGGAAACGGAAGGCGTTGAATGCCACAGCACCCCTGTACGTAGGAGGAGCCAGCAGAGTACGTTTGTGGTATTCATAAAAGTTTGACTGTAGACCTCTGGGCCTGCGCACATAAAAGCTTTCAATATCAGCACCACTGACCACAAGTTTCACAATGACTTAGCAAACCCACCCCCCTTAAAAAAACAAAACCTGTTCTCAGATCAACACAGCTTTTCTAATATACTTCAAATGCTTTATGAGTAACGGAACTGTTCTCCATGTGTACTGAATTCATACTTGACAGAGCCAGGAAGCATATAAGCCTTTACCACAAATTACGAGAAAGCATCCACGCTTCTGAAGCAGCAAAGGTTTTACGTCGTCAAATCAGGTTGCAGTGCGTTTTCTCTCCAGGCGAGCCTTGCTTACCTTAGAGGTTTGTAGGTGAGCGCCTTCACCTCCTCTCCAAACAGCTGCTTCGCGGCGTGGATGAAGACGTGGTGGAGGTAGCCCCCTGAACCGCCCCCCGCGTGGCTCAGTAACTCATCACCGCACACATTGCTGAACCTGGAGGGAGAATGATGCAAATGTGATTGTCTGCGTTTTGGTCCCAGTTAGGCTTTTCTTGGATTAGAAAGATGTTATTCTAAATATTGAGACTATGAGTTTGTTTTAGAGGGAAACAAGTCTAAAGTATATTGTTATTTTTCTGAATCTTTCTGAATGAATAGACAAAACACTATACACACATGTAAAAATAACCCTAGTTGATTATGCTGGTGTTACTTTATCCAGTTTTTACGTCTGCATATCTTCTCATTTGAATCTCTACCTATTCCCCCCCAAAATGCAATTTGCCTTTTATTAGCCTGAGATGGTTAAGAAATATAAATATATAAGTTGGTTCTAAGTTGAGCTGCCTGATTTATAAGAGACTAAGTAAATGAACACAACATGGCACGGCACTTGCATTTCATCTAAGGGTGCAGGCTCCACGTCGCTAAGCGACACGTTCTCCTCCTCCAGCATCTGAAGCACCTCTCCTGCAGTGACAGAGAGAGACTCGAGTATAAATAGTGTGAGAGAGACGGTGCTGTACAAGTCCCACACAAACAGCGTCTCAGATTGCTCACCTGCGGTGATTACACAGTCTACCTCTCGGGTCTCAGTTTCATTTAGGTAGAAGTCTGGCCTAGAGGCCTCCAGCTTTTTGTCGTAGCAGGGCATCACCGTCACGTGGTAGATCTCATGAGGTTTCAGCCCCTGAAACCAAACATAAGACCCGGTTCATCGTCAATCATCCTCATAATCTATAGTAATCCTACTTTATTTGGAAATTTGCAATATTTGATGCCATTTGGAAAGAACAGCCTGATTGCTGATATTGAGATGGGAACAGTTGATAGTTGTAAAAAAAACATTTACCCTATCAGTGTCATTTAAAGTCAGTCTGTGTAGGTCTTCCATACCTGTTGCTCAGCAAAATAGTCTTTTACCAGGGAACCCATCATCTGCTGGGGAGAACGGGTAGTGCTGATGTATGGAAGGACAAACTCTCCATGGGTCTTTTCAGCATAGCAGATCCAACCTAAACAAACCAACAAACAGACAAACAAACACACACACACACACGATTAGTCACACAAATGCATTATTTTTGCTCCTCATTTGTAATGATGTTCCATTTGCTATGTCTAACGGAGCTAACGTCCAGTACCTGGACAGGCAGATGTTAGCATGGGTAGGGCAGTCTTGTCTTGCTCCTTCTTCTGAAAGCGCTGAATAAACTCCCTCTGGCTCTCGAGCAGGCTGAAGGTCCGACTGAAGCCGGTGTCAAACACATGGTGAACCCCTGTTACCCCAGCATCATGTTAGTAAGGCCTGGTTATCTCCTCACACAGTATTTTCCACATCATGTAACATCTATAGCCCCACTAACATATTAACATACATAATCTTAAGTAGTGACTGCGTCACTAAGACAATCCGTCTCCTTTATATTTACTGCATTGCTATGCGAGATGTATGAATTATGTATGACTGAATTCATTTGTGTTTCTACTCACCAAGACCCTTCAAGAAGGAAGCAAGCCTCCTGCCTGTCTCACTGCTGCTCAGGCTGTAGCGGGCTGCCAGAGAGGCTCGGCACTGTGGCGACAGAGACACCACCACCAACACCTTGCGCTCTGTCGCATCGGCTTGCTGGGGGAAGGAGGGAGGCAGTGGGCACAAACATAATCATTGCCATCGTGATCCATCGCAAAGGGTTGCAAAAAAAGGTCTGTGAACAATGTGCAGTATACAAGCCTGTACATGCATGTATATATATATATCCACCTAACCTTATTGTTGCGCAGCACTTTTAAGAGCTCCTCATGGCTCTGCTGTGTGATGAGGACACTCTCAGCTGAGGTGACACAGCCGCTGCAGGCTAGACAGTCATTCAATGTGATCTTTGCTTTCTCCAGCTTCTGCTTCCCACCATCCTACAGACAAAATGAGCTACCTGTAGGTGAACTTATACAACAGACAGGGACAGTGGTGACTCAATAATTCAACCCTCACACTTAGATTTAGACCCTATACCTACCCGGTTGATTTGGACATAGGTTCCATCATCTTCTATCTGGATTTTAGCAACAGATGCGCCTTCTTTCTTCTCTAATTTGACGGGTTTAATACATGCCTGCGAGATAAAATATACAAAATAGAATTTCAAAACAGCCTACGTGTATCTTGCGTTATGACGCAATACTCAAGGAAAAAATGAAGTCACAACCTCGCTGCTCCACCAAGGCGCTTAAATCATAGAGAATCCAGCAACACTTGAACAAACAATGATACTTTATTAGCCGAAACGCGTTTATTTCAACATTAAAGTGTCGTTGTTTGTTCTCCGCAGTTCCCTCATACATCCTGATGCAACACTGACATCCTTTAAGCAACGATAACTCAGCATTAGCCCTGATGAAAGTAAAAAGTCACACTAAAACACTGGTCAAGGCAAAACTAGCTTTCTTGCAGGAAGGTGATTGTTCACATTCTGGTGAAACCATTTCACTAGTCCTGACACAGAGTAGCTAATAATGAATCTGGACCCATTAAACTATCTCTGTAAGGACGGTTACGTGTGTAGCTAACCAAACTAACGTTAGCTACATTACCTAACCAGCTAGCTAGCTAGCTAAAGTGGTCGAGATATTACACAACGACTTATTCCTATAGTTCTGATGTGGCGATGTCAAGAGCAGTAGTACTTTTGCTAAATTGCTGTGGTATTTTGAATGTTTATAGCAATACCTGAGAAGGCGTTATAAAATCATCAAGATCTGTCAACTGCAACACACTGCTGAAGTTGGAAGACATACTTATTACCGTAGAGTATTTGTTATTGACATTTGTGTCGTGAAACACCTCACCGGCTTCTTCTTCTTCTTCTTCTTTGTGTTTTACGGCGGTTGGCAAACAACTTAAGGGTGCACTACCGCCACCCACTGATCAGGAGTGTGGACTGGGGATTTTCAATAACTCTTATTACAAAACATTTTGATTGTGCCTCAGTAGCGCTGTTTCTCTCTACTTTCTGGTCTTTGTTTTGTTTTGACAGTCTGTCAAATGCCCTGCACAAGTGGGAACACTGTGCTTCTATGGATTGTTAGTGCAGTTCACCTCACTAACACTAGAGGGCCAATCTCACAGATAACGTCTTTAATGGTATATTTATATCCACATTCTCTCCCTGTAAGTCTTTTTTAGCCAAGGTATATGCCTCCTCATTTCATTTAATCCCCACATGGGCTGGCACCCAAGTAAACTTCACTTGGATTCCACTCTGAGTAACATGCAAACGAGGTTTGAAGTACCTCCGATAGTATATCTCGATGGCTATGAGAATTTAATGTCACTAAACTTTTAAGTACTGTGCTTGAATCTGAACAAATTACTACTTTGTCTGGTTTTACGTCTTCGGTCCATTGCATATACCCTAGATGATTTGAGGCATGTAATATATTCTCACTCCATACCTTGACATTATAATAGCTGAGCTTTCTCTGGGGGCCCTACCTTCCTCTGAAGCCTTTGATCCATCTGTGTAAATCTGTAGAAATTCAGGATAAACTGTTTCCATTCCAGTCATAAATACCTGTGCTTTGTTAACTTCACCTTTACGGACTCTCTCGCATAAATCGAAGTCAACAACGGGGGATGTAATCATCGATGGAAGATCCACTGGTATCGCCACAATGGGATTGATTTCCTTATTAAATATTCCCATTTCCATTGCCAAAGGAATTTCCCACTGACCCAACACTTTACATCTGACCTTGCCCAGATTGCAACCAAAGCCTCCCTGCTTGCTTGGCTTTGTACAGTTGGGCCTTCCCTGTGTGATATTTATGAATGATATAATTAAATAATTTAGATCATTATTTGTTGCCATATTTTAGCTTGTCTAATTTCATCTTGGTTTGGATTAAGTTGTTTTACTGTATCTTATACTCAGTGGCTGTCAGCCAGAGGGAGGGAGGAAGGGAGGTCAAGGCAAGTCGGAGATAGACAGAAATTAATATCTCCACAGCTAACTCCAGAATCCAGCAATCAGGATTTCCCATCTCCCCCTTGGCAAACAGTCAATCTGCATCAGAGCTCAGTTTCTGCCAAGGAGGCTCCAATTCCCCCTGGGTCTTGACAAGAACACATGAGGGTGGGCTGTCTGTGTAGATTCTGTGCAGCCTCTCAACATTACCCAAGTGGCCTGATGGTGGTTGCTCAAATGCTTCCTCCCCAGTCTCATGCAGCAAAGGTTGTGCTCAACCTGGAAGATGAAGTGCTGGGGAACATGTACAGTGCATAATCTGCACGAAGATCTCAAGTATCAAATCAAATGTAAGTATGCCATATTTTTGTGCATTTATCCAAACTTTAAATGTAATTACATTAAAGAGGTACTGTACACTTAAACGTGTTTGTTGAGCTGTAAACTAAATGACCGTACTATGATAAAAACACACCAATGCTGGTGTTAATATTGACATTGACACCAAATTTATAAAAATCGGCATTTTGTGGGTTGAAATTCAACTTTACTATACTCATGCATCAGCATGCCTCAGGAATTCAATGTCTGAACCAGGGTCCATCGGGTCCTCTGGGTAAGGACTGGGCTTTGTCTAATTACTAGGCCACCTTGCCCCCAGCCCTATGTGTTGTACAAGGTTCTTGTTCTTAAAATAAACAAATCACCTGAATGTCAAAGATCAAAAATGAAATAAAACCAATTAAATGAATCACAATATAGAATATCTCATCAACATGGAACCCCCTGGAAGGCAAGGTGACCTTAAGGCCCGTAACTAACAGTAAGCTGTGAAGTGAGTGCTGTGTGCACATAGCAGGAAAATAGTCCATTTATAATACTCGTATCTACAACTATATCTCGTATCTCGTAAATACAAGACCAATGCATGAATGTTACAGAAGTGTTTGTGCAGCATTGCCTAGGAATGCATACCAATACAGGGTCACTAATCTGTATTTCTTAAATTTCATTCATCTAACATTTGAAGAAAAAAATAAAAACTCTGAGGCAGGATGTACAGTGACAGTTATGAGCTGTTTAAAGCCGATTATGGGTGAAATTGTAAAATTAGAACACTGTCTCTCACACTTTCACCTCTTCTCACACACGCCCTTTTGTTGTTATGACTACGAGGTCGTAAATCCGCCATGTTTTCCTGGTAGCGGCGTTGCGACAGAGACGGAGAACTAAAACGACATGAGTGTAGAAAATAATCATACGGCAGAAACGGAGAGCGGGCAAACGGATCACGGCAACAACATCATCACCATTCAAACCTCTCTAGGAGATGAAGGTTTAATCTACTTTCCTAAAAACAACAGCTTTGCATTTTTTTTTTCAGTTATTGTGTTTGGGCCTACCACTGTCATCATGTGTAGCTAGCAACTAGCTAGCAACGTTACTTTGCTTCCTCACTGTTTTGGTGCTACTCTAGTTCCGGTGTTGTGCTGAAATTTCACCCCGTGTCAGATTTCCACTCTCCTTCGCGTTCACGCATGTGGTAGAAATGTTGCCACAACACCGGAACGAGGCAAACAACAACACGAGTTCGTGGGGGGAGTGGGAGATCAGACACGGGGGGTGAAATTTTGGCACAACCCCGTGACTTAACGTTTTCGGTAAATTAGCTAATGCTAATATGCTAGCTAGCTTGTTTCATTCACAGCCAGAGTTGCGTTTGACGCGGTGTCGCGTCTTGATCACTTTGCAGATGAAGACGTGCACAAGTGCGGACGCTGCCAGTGCGAGTTCTCCACGCTGGAAGCGTTCATTCAACACAAGTTGCATGAGAAATGCAAGCGGTCTCCAGAGCCCCGGCTACAGGGCACGGAGCCCCGGCATGCCAAACAGGAGGTAAATCCATTGAATGAAGCAATTCTGCAACCTATAACGCGTGTGCACATTCAACAAATTATTTAGACAATTGGAATTTACGCATGGTAGCTCACTGAGCCACTGTACGGAAGCGTGGTGGTGTCTTGGGTTCAATGTATTTGCTTTTTGCCAGGTTTCTGCCACCAATGGAAACTCTGCCTCGGCGGTGAAAAAGGTCGAGGAGGCATCCTCAGATGAGCCGGAGAAGAGCAGCACTAATGGTGGGTCTGATTTGTTGCAACCTGTTAAGTAGATCCAAGGTCTTCAAGTTGTCGTCTGAACATGTTTCCCCTCCTCAGATGAGGCAGGAGGTCTGTTGGGCCGAGGTCGCAGGAAGAGAATTGCTTCAGCAAAGGCCGCTGACCAGTTAGCAGACCAGCCAGACAGAACTGAAGAGCAGATATCTGACAGCACTGACAACTCAAAGACAGTCTACAAGCTAAACCTGGAGGGCCGCTATGTTTGCCAGTTATGTGAAAAGTCTTTCAAAACTGTGAGTCGTGCATTTATTTGTGTGTATTACTTCTGTGAGCAAGAAGTTAAAGGGTTGGACTTGGGGGGGGTTAGATCACCAATGATTCCCGAGCACGGCGCACGCTGCCGCTCACCGCTCCCTCGGGGGATGGGTCAAATGCGGAGGACAAATTTCACACTTAGGTGTGTGACAATCAGTGGGAATTTAACTTTTAACTTGATGTGAAAAAATACATGATATTTGCTGACTTGGAAATGGTTTTCATGGACTCTGTTTGTTTCCCTATGTATGTTTCTAATGTTGTTTTTTAGCAAGCACTATGTATTTACACTTTACTTTGCTGTTATATTGTCTGTAATACCTGTCTTTTGTCTTTGCTCTCACCAGACCAACATCCTGAGAACTCATATGAACACCCACAGCGAGCAGAAGAACTTCTCCTGTGAACTGTGTGGAACCGCGTTTCGTACTAAAGGCTCCCTGATTCGCCATAATCGCCGTCACACAGGTACAGGGAGTGATGGGACCTTGAGAATGACTTTTACTTGATGAGCTTTCGCTTTGTTTGGCCTCTATTAAAAAGTTAAAGAGATAATTACTCTGATTTCTTTCTGTGCTCTTGCAGATGAGCGTCCGTACCGCTGTAACCTATGTGGCTTGTCCTTTAGAGAATCAGGCGCGCTAACCAGACACCTCAAGTCTATCACACCCTGCACAGAGAAGATCCGCTTCAATCAGTACAACGAGATCCTGGTCAGCAAGGATGGAATTCAAAAAGGTCAGGGCTGTTTTAAGAGGATGTTTCAGAGGCTAATTTATTTGAGGCAAGTCTGTCTGTCTTTTTTGAAGAAGCTTGCTTGATAGTCCTTGCTACAAATAACCATTCCAATTCACTAAAGCAAACTTGGTTGTTAAAAGCCATTAAAGCTACTTTAATGATCTGTTCTCTGGTGGTCAAATGGCAAATGCTTCAAACTTCTTTTGAAAGTGGTGATTCGTGGAGTCGTTGACGAGACGGTTTGATTGTGCAGGGTTGGAGGTCGCGCCTGTTCAGTTAGCTGGCCAACAGGAGGTGCTGGTTGTAGAACAGCAGCCACAGCAGCAGCACGTGGAGGAGACCCAGGCCGCAGTGGTAAGCGTGGTGGAGGCTGGCTCCCAGGAGGTCATCCACCAAGTGCACTTCACCATGGCGGTCGACGGAGCGACGCAGGAGCAACAAGTGAGTTGAGAAATGTATTTAGCGCATCTCCTAGAACCGCCACAAGCTCATTTTGACCCCGGAAACACAACTACAAATGGCGCTAATAGTTTTTATATTGCCAATTATTATAAAATGAAAAAGTCATTGATTATTTTTACTATATATATATATATATACAGTATATCACAAAAGTGAGTACACCCCTCACATTTTTGTAAATATTTTATTATATCTTTTCATGGGAGAACACTGAAGACATGACACTTTGCTACAATGTTAAGTAGTCCGTGTACAGCTTGTATAACAGTGAAAATTTGCTGTCCCTTCAAAACAACTCAACATACAGCCATTAATGTCTAAACTGCTGGCAACAAAAGTGAGTACACCCCTAAGTAAAAATGTCCAAATTGGGCCCAAAGTGTCAATATTTTGTGTGGCCACCATTATTTTCCAGCACTGCCTTAACCCTCTTGGGCATGGAGTTCACCAGAGCTGCACAGGATGCCACTGGAATCCTCTTCCACTCCTCCATGACACATCACGGAGCTGGTGGATGTTAGAGACCTGGCTCCTCCACCTTCCGTTTGAGGATGCCCCACAGATGCTCTATAGGGTTTAGGTCTGGAGACAGCTCGGCCAGTCCATCACCTTTACCCTCAGCTTCTTTGCAAGGCAGTGGTCGTCTTGGAGGTGTGCTTGGGGTCGTTTCATGCGAATACTGCCCTGCGGCCCAGTTTCCGAAGAGAGGGGATCATGCTCTGCTTGAGTATTTCACAGTACATGTTAGCATTCATGGTTCCCTCGATGAACTGTAGCTCCCCAGTGCCAGCAGCACTCATGCAGCCCCAGACCATGACACTCCCACCACCATGCTTGACTGTAGGCAAGAGACACTTGTCTTT
>OMKK01029940.1:0-22856 GCA_900302305.1 Polymixia japonica | reverse complement strand
TATATATATATATATATATATATATATATATATATATATATATATATATACACACACACACCTGCATCTGCATGCTAAGACATTCACTATTATAAACACATTGGTCTGCATACTAAGACATGTACTATTATAAACATCTCTGTATACTAAGACACTATTCTAAAAATCTCTGTCTGCATAGTAAGACATGCACTATTATAAACATATGTCTGTCTGCATACTAAGACATGCACTAGTATAAACACCTAGTATTATAACACCTATCTGAATACTTAGATATTCAATATTATAAACTGGTCTGTCTGCATGCTAAGATATTCACTATTATAAACACCTATCTGTCTGCATACGAAGACATTAATTATTATAAACACCTATCTGAATACTTAGATATTCAATATTATAAACACCTATCTGTCTGCATACGAAGACATTCACTATTATAAACACCTGTCTGCATGAGAAATTCACTATTATAAACACCTGTCTGTCTGCATAATAAGACACTATTCTAAACACCTGTATGTCTGCATACTATGATATTCACTATTATAAACACCTGTCTGCATACTAAGACATTCACTATTATAAACACCTGTCTGTCTACATATTAAGACACATAGATGCAGATTATCAATCGCCTTTGCTTTTTATACGTTCCAGAGATACGTTCCGGTAGCACGTAGCCACAATTGTCACAACTACGGTGTAAACAGCAGAAAACGCCGGGATGTTCAATCCACACATACATCAACAGCAGCAGCAGCAGCAACAGCAGCAACAGCAACAGTTTCACCAACACCTGCGGCAGCTACATCAACTTTTCCAACAGCAGCCGCCGCCTCCGCCGCCCCAGCCTCCCCCAGCGCATCATGTTGCCCATCACCACCACCAGGCACAGCGGTAAGGTCGTTAACTCGAGGTCGGGGATTGGCAAGGCCCGCTACATGAAACGGATATTGTTAGCAAAGACTGGTTTGGCAGCGTCGTCATAACATATGCCAAGGAGCAATTTGGGATTGTTAAAATGTTTATGGCAATTTTATTATTTAATAGTATATTTTCACAACTATAGCAATTAGTACGACAGTATTATTGATTGTATTTTTTCTCTGCCACAAATCTAGCAAGTTAAAGCTGCTATGTGATTTTATGTTAAATGATAGTTTTATTGTCTACGCCTACAGTCGTAGTGGTAATTTAAAAGGCGCTAGTTCAGAGTTCTACTACCGTAAAAAATATGGCTGCTCACCAACTGATTGACGTTTATTTCCTGTTGTGCGACATAAACTCTCGGCGCTACGTTGGCATCAGTGCCAAAGTCCAGCTTGTTTTGAACTGTAACAACAGAATACATAGCAGCTTTCATTTATTTATTTGTATTACCTTAAATCATACATTTCTTTCCACCTTAAAATGACTGCTAAATTAACAATACATATACTCTTGTATATTGATTCCCAGGGCCATGCCTGTCCAGCCTCAGCCTCCACCTAGGATGGTCAACCTGTGCCAAGCTACTCAGACCACAATCATTGCCCCAAACCCCATGCTGCAGGGGGCCCTTCTGATGCAGCAGATGCAGGGTCCAGTTGAATTGTTTTTTAAAGATAGGAGCAATTAAAAAAATGTTTAAGCCCAAACTACTATATAGATTTGCCCAACATAATCACCCACTTGTCAAGTGTCACTCACTTTATTTTTACTAATCCTGTCTTACTTCCCCTCCTCCTCCCACCATACAGGTAACATGCGGGGCTTTGCGATGGGTGGCCAGCAGTTCCGTCAGTTCTTTCAGGCGGGGGCCAGGTCCTCTTTGCTAGGACCTGTTCCTATGGGCATGGCAATCAAGTCTCCTCTCATGGGTTTCCCAGCTGCCCGACACTTCCACCCCCATGCTCGCTACTACAACAATAACACCACCTCTACGGTAATTACTAGAGTACTGTTATACTGCGGTTGAGAGACTGAATAGAGTACGGTGCTAGACTGGGATGATCTAGTCTGTATTTCTGGTATTTCTGCCCAAGATGTTCAAAGGACATAACAATCCCATCCTCATTGCAGTGCTCTAAATGGCTGATTCCTTTTCCAGTCCATAATCTGAAATTCCTATTCTTGAAAATCAATGGGAGCAGCCTATTTCTCCATGAAGGGGTTTTAGGAGAGAGGAATCCACCTTGCCCAAGCAGTTTGTACAGTTTACCCCAAGTTTGGACTGAATGAATGACCAGAGGGTTATTCGCTGCAGTCTTAATTGACTTTTCATCCCATTTGTACACCTGATCCGTTTGAGTCTCTTCATTCAAATCTTTTCTCTATCTTTTGTCAAATTTATTAAGCAATAATCAGCTGACAACATGTGTACAGCACATTTCAAAATGGCACGACAAAGCCCTTGCACTGAGATGTTATGTTACTACGTTTCTGATTTGGCTAGCACTGACTGTGTGTGCTGTAGCCAAATCACTGTGGATATATCTGTAATCCTGTTTATCTCTCTGTGTGTGTAGGACTTTGCAGCTCGCCAGCCAGACAGAAAAAGAGACAATGAGCTGAGGGCAGCGGGGAGTGCAAACGGCCAGCTAGCAGCCAGCAGTACTAATGACATCAACGATAAGGCTGGAACAGGTAGGGCCGCAATCCAGGAATCCATCAGATGGTTAATGTTGTTTTCACTGTCCGGCACCTGAGGCTTTAACGTGAGGTGAATGCGAGAGGAACTCTTGACAGGGATGGTTTTTCTTAGCTTCCAATTTTAGGTATTAGATGTTTTGTTTTTCTATAGCTTTGATATGGTACAACCACACTACTTATAAGGAGAGCATGTCTGAGAGATAAGCTCCAAGTCTGAGTGTGTGCATTTGTATTTTTGATTTTATATTTCCTCTGTCTGTTTTGTAAAGCACTTTGGATCAAAGATGTTTTGTGTTTTGAAGTGCTATATAAATAAAGTTGAGTTGACTTGAGACGGTAGCGACTAGCTATAGGTGAGTTTGACCGTAACCCACAGATGGAGCAGTGGGAGCAGTGGGCGGAGCAGAGGAACACACACAGCCCTCCGAGGAGCCAATAGAAGAGCCTGTACTCAAGAAGCAGAGGACAGAGGGGTATGTTACCCACAAGGCACAACCACCATTTGTTGTTCGCTTTGATTTTCACATGTTACCAGATTGGACTAGCAAAATATTTTCCCATCATGTAATGAGTCATGATATTATAGTTTAACAGAAATGTTCTTTCCTCTGTTCGTTTCCTAGCCCACTCCGTTTTCTCACCCTGTCTTTGTGTCTCTTGTTGTGCCTCTGTCTCTCAGGTCAGAGGAGCCCAAGGAACAGTCCATTGTCGAGGATGATTGTGTAGTTCTTAGTCCAGAGTGCAACAAAGACACAGATGATAGCCAGCCTGATGGTAAGAGCCTACACAAACCAAGTGGTCAACATAGAGAGTAGATAGTTGAACGTACTTGGTGTTTGATTGACGTGTTAGTCTCTTCTAAACTCTTACCTGGTGCTCTGTCCCAGACTGCATCATTCTGGAAGAACAGGGTTCCACAGCAGAGTCTGAGGCTGTCGAAGCGCTGGAGGAGAGCACGGCCGACGAGGTGAGAGACACCCTTAAGCAACACTGAATGTGCCATTCTCAATTTGTCTGTCTCACAGGGGTATCTTCAAGTTCAGTTCATGGTTCAACATAATGTTTTAAGTGGAGGCAATGTACACAATATTGGTTTAAGACCTGCTTTGCATCACCTGGTTCTCTCCGTAGGTACACAGTGGTGCATCTGCCCTGTCACCATCTAGTGAGCTGACTAAGGAGAGACAGTTGGTTGACGTGGCCCCGGAGGAGACACCAGAGGGAAAAGAGGGAAAAGATGCCCCGCCAGCACCACAGGGCGACCAGGATGAGAACAAAGAGGAGGCGACGGAGGGAGCTAGCAAGTTTTATTGCTACCTGTGCAGTATTACCTGCCATAACCAGGAGGTTGGTAGACCACACGTACACAGACGTAGTGGTGTGTCTTGTGCTAGATTGAAGGCTGCCTAATCGCACGATAGGTCCCAGCCTACTTGCATTCAGGCAGCTGGGAATTGGCAAAGTTCCCATTTGAGAACGTCCCACTTCCTAGATGAGAGCGTTCACATGACGACAACAAACAGGCAATGGTATTGATAGTTAGGTAAGTAGCTAGCCGGAAGACTAACATTACGTTAGTTACACGAAAACTAGCTACATGACGAAGACAAATTTACGAAAGTAAACTGCAAAGTGTCATTTAACATCACAATCACCTGTGCTAATACGACCTAAATTAACAATGAAGTGACTTCTTTGTTGTGTACATTTCTTACCTTTCACCACAAACACTGTAATGTCGAGTGACGTCAAACCTACTTCTTGGAGCTCTCAAAAACCTCCCATGTTCCTAGTGGGATGTTCCTAGTTCAACAGGCGTTCAGATGTATTCTCCCACTCGGAGGTTAGAACTTCCCCACTTCCCAGTTGCTCATGAACGCACCAGCTAAGATAAACCAAACCCACATGGAGGGTTTTCAATTTTAATGAGATTTTCCCAATCTTCATATCTTCTGCTTTCTTTCTTGTTTTTTTTTTGTGTTTTTTTGGTAGAACTTCCGGAGTCACATGAATGGTGTTTCCCACCAACAGAGGATGATGGAGATCCAGCACATGAGCAACACCTGCCTGGTCACCCTGTTGCCCCGTGTCCAAGAGTCTCTACAGGGAGCACACACAGAAGGGTCCGTGTCACACACAGAAGGGTCTGTGTCACAACCACAGATGGGCACTAGACTTTATTGAATTTTGATGCAGTTGTATTCTTGAAAGTTTAAGAAAAAGATTAAGATTTAAAGAACTTTAAAGAAGAATGAGGTGGGACTGCAACTATTTCTGTGACAACTAGCAGGCATATGGGATAGGTATAGGTATATGGGATAATATTAAATAGATCAAAAGGATTACAAATATATAGCAATCTGGAATACAAGGCTATTTACACTGTAGGTATGTTTAATATATTTAATTAATTTCTAAATCAATACAACTTTCCTTACACTGGACATCCTGTTGCAAAGTCTTGAGTATTGTAATCTTTATGTCCATTTTTTTATTTAACAAAAAACGTGAATCACTAAAAGATAAAACTCGAACAACAGATGACTGATTACATTCATATCCTGTTGCTTTATAATCCCAGGACTCTGAAGTGAGCGTTTTAGGGTGTTGGATGAATGCGGTAATTCCAATATCAGTTTAGCCTGTCTGTCTAATTCCCTGATTTCTTCCATAAGAAAGAGAAGAAAAACCATGTAGTGACATAGTAAATTTTTAATATGATTGTAATACTAAAAAACTTCTTCCTGTTGCTTCTAATGAATCTACCCACAATAATCAATTTTACAGTTGGCAGTTAGCAAAGTTGTTTGTTTAGGGCATTTTTTTTACAGATATATGGCATTTCAATAACCATTGACATTGAAGTTGGGCATTGAAGTTGGGTAAGATTCTTGTTCAGAGGAAATATAAAAATTTTGAATTATAACATGGATTCTAACAAATAGTTTTTTGTACTGTTCAGTTTCTCTCTTTCGTGCCCAGGCAATCCTTTTGGGATTCATTTAGGGAAATTCTACTGCATGAATTGTCTGACCTTTATGTCTCTTTTGATTATTTGTGTGTCTCTAATGTCTACAGAGAGAAAAGACCAGGCCTACAGCGTTGGTGTCCCACCTGTCAAACCCATTTTATCAGTAGCGTCATGGATCACCGCCGCACCAAGGAGCACAAAGTAACAGGCCTCCCAATTTTACAAATAGTTCTTTCAAGCCAGTACAGACAAGAGCATCTTTGACAGTTCTGTTTTCATCGTCCACCTTTCTTTTGCTAGTTTTAGAGAGCGGCTTTTTGTTTTGCTAGCAAGTCTTTGATTTTGAGCCACTTTTGACAAAATAACAATAACTTCACTTTTTGTCTGGAAAGAAATTTGGTTGCCAACCCCTGCTGTAGACAGTGTCTGCAGAAACTAAATTATGTATTGTATATCTAATGCACACAGAAAATGCATATCTGTTTGCATTAAAATAGGATTATTCTAATCGTCTGGTTTACTTCACTTCCCAGCTCGCCATTCGAACAGCCAGTCCCTCCTGCACAGTCTGTAAGAAGGACTTCAGGACCTCCCAGCTTTTTGTGGAGCACAGGCAGTCTGACGAGCACAAGCAAAGAGTGGCAGAGGTGTGTGTGCGTCTTTGCGTTTGTGTTTACTGTCCCGATTTGAAAGACGTGAGAAAGTGTGTTCCCATAGGTGAGGGTGAATTGAAGTATTCACCGTGCCACACTTGTGCACATCTTGTTGTTGTCTTGTTGCTGACTAGCATCAGGACAGTGAGGGCGCTGAGGCCTTTGTTGAGCTGTCTGCTATGGACACAGAGAGCTTTTGGGTGGATGAGGAAGAGGACGAGGGCAGTGAAGTAGAAGAGAGGAAGAAGGGACAGAGTAGCGATGGGGACCAAGGGAGCTCTCACGACAAGGTCAGACATTATTTTCCTTCCATATACTTTCCTTCTCTCGTTCCTTCTGTCACTGTCAAGCTTTGTAACGATTTCACTTCAGGTGAATGCCTGAAAAATACCACATGTTGTTAAAGTTAGTTAGTTAGTTAGGCTTCATTCAGTTACAATATATATGTGGTGTCCTCTCACAGGATGGCTGGTCCTTCCAGACAGAAGTGACCCTAAAGGACATGGCCACGGACGAGGAGTACACCCCTGACACAGTCTACGGTGAGTGACTAGCGCTCGCCTTTCGCAATGCTAAAACCTCCCAATACTTCACTGTGATCACAGCAAAAGTACATTTTCTCGCTAATTATTTGAGTTTACTTTGTTGAATTTACGTTACTATTTTAGCTCAAGTCATTGTCAGGGATTGGATTTTTTCCATTTCCTGCTTTTTAGATTGCCGTTTTCTTTTTTTTGTTTATGGTGTTTTCTGGTCACATCCCTTATAACTCTGTAATATCATGTCTGAGTGAATGCTATTCTTTCTCCTAGGGTCCAGCTTTTTAGTTCCAGTGGCTGGCCTTCTCTGCCGCCTCTGCAATAAATTCTACCATTTTGAGTCCTCGGCCCTACACTCTCACTGCAAGTCCCTCAAACACTTTGAGAACCTTAAGGTTAGTTTCTATGACCTCATCAACCTCATTTTCACTGCATGGCCAAACATGGCCAACTAGGTGTACTTGTTATCAGCATTCAGTTAAATTGTTGTTGCTGGCAAAAGTCTCTAATTGGTCAATAGTGTAAACTATACAAAGTGAGGCATTTGGTCATTTGTTTCAATCACTTTTAAGAGGTGGCTTTGGCTGTTTCATGTCTCTCCCTGCATGGGGATCTTGCTTTATTTGTTTGACCAGTGAACGGAGTAGCATATAGACCAATGTACAGAAACACATGTATTTGTGTTATGCTGAAAAAAAAAATCTGCATACACTAAGTTAAGTATTTTTTCTGTCTCCTTATAGAAGTACAGAGCATTACATAGCCAAAATGATGAAGCTATGGAAACTTCCAGGGAATCCTGCCTAGCTGACAACTCTGAGGACCACCACAGTTCTGTAACAGAAACCGCCGCAGACAGTTTGGATGGAAATAGCAGCCCCACAATCTCTGATTGTAATAACCCCTCCGGTGACCAAGATGCAGTGACCAACCCCCAGGCCATGCAGCCTATCGTAAACATCACCAGAATGAGGCTGCGACGAGGTCGCCAACCTGAGGAGAAGCAATCTGCACTTGCAGATTCACAGGACTCGCAGGATCTCACCACCTCAGAGACAGACACCAGCTGCACAAACCCAGACCTCAACCCCCACACCTCGGAGGAGGAGGCTCCACCCCAGGCCGCTGTAATCCAGGAGGATCCGGCCGAGCTAATCCAGGAGGATCCATCTGAGCTGCCTGACATAAAGGAAGAAGAGTCAGACCCTCAGCCAGAGGCGTCTGCGGAAGAGGCCAAGGAGGAGGAGAAAGAGGCTGCTGTTGTAGTGGAGAAAAAGGCCAGCACTGGAAAGGCAAAAGCCGCGCCCAGACGGAGGTCGGGGAGGGCCACATGGAGACGTTGAGTTGAAGAGAGGATGTGGAAAGAGAGGCAACGCAGTACAATCACTGCCTTAGGACAGGATTTTTCCGTGTGGAAAGGGGATCTACCCTGCGCTCTTTCCTGGAACACAGACCAAGTGGTGAACCACCCGGCATCTCCACATTGTTGGCATTTTGAATAAAACCCATAGGCATCTGACGGGTATTCAGTATGGAACATAACTGATCAGCAGAACGGGGGGTGGGGGGGGGGACCCCTTTTATGTAAGTTGTTATCTCAGGGTGGGAAATTAACACCTTCACCCCATCAAATGTGGGTAAAAATCGTCAGAGGCGGGTGAGTCTCCTAATATTACCAGCCAGTTAGACAACTGTGTTTGTGTAGGCTAGGCCTACTGTGGCATTTAGTTTTGGGTTCAATCTATTAGTAAGTCTGGGGCCAGTGACTTTTAAAACGTTGACTACTTGTAGCATTTTAATTTCAAACTTTAGATAGCAAAATTTAATTTAGGTTGCACAGTAGGATTGTTGCAGTGGTAGCGAATCACAACGGAGTAGATTTTTGGAACGAACACTTCATCAGCTTCGATGTGTAGTTTTAACTTCACCTGACGTCACTCCAGCAGTGCGTTAAAGGTGATTACAGCATGGGAAAGGAGCGCTCTGTAGCCAGTGCAACTAGGTGTTATTTATGCCAGTATGTCACCGCACCGAAGTAACAGGAATTTGGCTATTTTAAATTATGATTATTTCAAACTTGTGGCAGCCTTTTTTATACTGTGGCCATCTGCCACAACTAGAGAAACCCTGTGGTAATTAGAGATTAGAGATTAATTAGAGATTCCGTTGTATCTCACCATACAATGACAATAAAGGCATTCTTATCTTATCTTATCTTAGATGATATGCATAAGGAGACCAAGGCGCCCCTCTAGTGACGAAAGTCAGTAATAACAGTGTACAGAAGGGAAGCAACAGCAGTATAAAATGGTACCACTCTGCAAGCCTACTGCACAGGAGAATAGGCATGGCCAGATTATCATGGCCTAGGGCCCAGCCTAGGCCCACCACCCACACCCTCCCGCCACACACGCACATGTGCACAACAAATACACTGCACAGAATTTGGTAAAAGTTGGCAAAAAGTTTATTAAAGATGCTCTACCTGATTTTTATATAATTTCAGCCTATAGCGCTATTGAGCAGTGTTGGGTCCCCGTCACCTGTGCATGTGTGTGGACTCAACAGACTGACCTGTCACTGGCACACAAGCGGACAGCTGAGCCATGTGAGGACATGGGTACCTAAATCTTGTGCTGTTAAACTAGAGATTCAGGTCATGGTTATATAAGTATATGTAAGAACTATACTTTGACCATCCAGGATCAAAACGAGAAGTTTAAAAATACTGACATATTAGTTGAGATCCCGTTCAGCCTCTTTAATTCATGTTAAAGAGCTAGCTTTTTATTAGGTTGCAAGGTTACAGCATTAATCAAACAAGAGCTGGAACAGTTGAGCTGGAACCTGTAACAGCAGAAACGGACAGAGCACACAATTGAGCTATATAGGAACTAGTTAGCTAGGAAGTGAACTAGTGAATATGGGTGGTGTTTGGCTGCTTTAGCTTATAATACGTGTTGTGTTAACATAATACTTGCTAGCTAGCTACCTGCAACATCACTTTAGCCAAGGCTATGTCAGAGCACACAATTCATAATAATTCAACTGAAGTCACCAATTTTGTCCTCACTTACAAGACGGTATGTATGGACGTCCAGAGCAGCACTGTTTTTCTGTCCTTGATCATTGTCACACTCACTAGGCGTTGCAAGCTATACTATAATACCGTCACCTACGGCACGCCACCTCTCGCATACCTTTCAACAATGGAGTCAGTCAGTGAGGGACATTCACTGTTCTTGGTCTGACAAAAACGTATAAATTCTTAGAAAAGGACAAACTCTTCAGAGCATTGTTGAAGTCATTTGATTGGAAAAAAATAATTCCAAATCAAGAGAGCTAAGCATGTCTTTAAAATGTATTTCAAAGCTGTAGTTTGATGGAGGGGGGGTTAAGTGGAGTGTCATTAGTTGGAGTAGTTTATGGAGAAATAAATTCTGCATAAAGTATATATATTTATAGTGCCTTGAGTTTGGCTAGGTTATGTTCACGGTATGTTTTACCCCCCACATGCCAGAATAACAAAGTATTTGATTGTTGTGTTTAAATTGCTTCTTACTTGTGCAACTGAACAATGACCAGTTTCAAAATCAACATATATGCATTTTCTACTAATTTATGTAGACTTTTTAAATGTGACTGATTAGATTTTTTTTTTTAGAATGGCTGGTAGATTTTGGGTATCCACTAGCTGCTGTGGCTGGTTAATTTCCCACCCTGCTTTACTAAAGGATCAGCTAGCTCCATTGCTAGCTAGATGAATGATGCTAACATAACGTAACCTCAAAGTATGTTAGGCTTAATTATTGATGGAGTAGTCAAGGTATTTTCCACATACTGCTATCTAAGTAGCACAAGTTTTTGTGAGATGAGGCGTAGAATGTAATGGCTCTGCTGAACCAAATAAAGTGTTTCAGCAGGTGACACTTGTTTAAAAACATTTAAAAGTAAAGTGGTACTTTTACTTGAGTATTGAGCAATGCTGAATCTTTATTCTGATCCAAGCTTGTTGAAGTGTAAATTGTTGACATTTTATCGTCCTTGATATTTTTTTTTTCTAGAAATTTGGGGTTTGAGAATATGTTGTGTTTTGCGAGAAAAATTCTCAGCACCTGCTGCCATGCCATTTCAAATGTACTGCTGCACATGTTCTTACCAACCGGTAAACTTGCTTAGCCTAAACCCAAATGCGATTGTTACTGCTTGAAAGCTTGTTTGTATCATGAAGAGTTTAGACAAAAATGGCAGCAGTGGACAATTGTTGACAAAATGGCTATAAATCCTTTCTCACCTGCCCATATTCATATGAAAACAGAAAGCTTACATTCTGCAAATGTTAAGGGAGCTCTTAGATTACATTTTGTTAGTATTAGAACATACAGTTTCATCAACACATCAGAATACCAAGAAAAAATATTTCTGCCAGTAACCAGCCTCTGAATTCAAACTATATGAGCTATACCCCATGAATTCAATCAATTTGCTTGTTATTTACTACAAAAGGCTGTGCTAAATCTCAAAATTGCCTTTGAGACTGGAAAACATGTTAACCAGCTAGCTGAGTAGCATATCTGCAATGCTAGGTCAGCACATGCTGCTAACCCAAGGAGGAAGGAAAAAAATAAACAAAAAATACAAATTCAGAAGTTGGTCTGCATTTTCTCAGAACCAAAGCTTAAATGACTGCTGGGGAGTTTTTTTCTCCTTAACGTTACAGATTGCATCTTTTAAACAGGTCCCAAGATGAGACCACAAAATGTTTCTCTACATTGGATTATATTAGTGTTGGCCTAGAATATATCCTCTTTGGCATAGTATACCTAACAGGAGTAAATGGGGTTTAGGCAAAATTGTGTTCACTGTCTCATTTTCTCTGAGTTTAAACTGTTTTTCATGGCCATTTGAGAAGTTTGGCTACACTTGAAGAAATTAATTTATTAAGAGAAAATGTTCCTATGATATTTCTTAGACTTATGGCACATTGGCTTAAAGACATTTGGACATGGATTCACAACACAAACATTTATGTTTAGGCAAACATTTGATTTTGAGATGTTAGTCGCTTCATTTTACAATTGCATTGTTTTTTTGTCTTATTTATGTTCTATTTTTTTTCCCTATACACTGGATAGGTGGGATCAGTTGTCAGATAGAAGGGTCCCATATATAATCTTTCCATGGGAAAGATGACATAGTACCTATTAGTAAGATCAAGATGACAGGGTTTCTGTTGACATTTAATGTAGCAAACCTGTGATCCTTTTAAACTGCAGACTGATTACAGACAATAATATACAATAGAATACTTTAACCCATAGTTATAGATTGGACAAATTAATATGTACAACTTTGGTTTACCATAACAGTTCACCATCAGCAGTCAATAAGGCATAGAAGAGAATACATCCCTCTTTGTGACCAGTTGGCTTTTTAATAGACACTTAAACCCAATAAAAGGTAAGAATCCTTTAGAGGCTCAGTCAAGGCTCAGTCAACCTATGTAGCAATCCCCTTTAGTTAAAGTGACAAATGTCACATGTGACAATGGAAAATATTTTGCCAGTTCTGACCTAAATTGCATGAGGAAGTGGAGAGACCAACATGCAGTTGCAACATGGTTGTCTTCTTACTATCTGGCTCTGAAATGCAATGGAGCAAGAGAGAAACAGGCATTTAAAGGAAATTTTCAAACAAGGCCGTATGTTTCTTATTGTATTTTTATTCAGCAACTGACAAAACTGAGATGAACAAACACGTGATGTTTTCTAACTGCTGGAACTTTCATGTATTTTTGGATGTTTGATTTCTGTTTTTTGGTCATTTTAATTTATATTAAAATATCTGACAATTACCACACAGTTGCAATTTTTTCCACTTAATTTTTTTAAAAACGTTTTTCATGTATGTGGCTATTTTGTCCAGCACTGCACATATACAATACAGGAAATTTAAATAATACACAAATTTGTATTCTTCTTCTGCACATCAAACAATATGTATAATACTTCATCTTACACACAACTGGCAGACATCTGGTATACATATTTACTTTATGGAAGAAGACTTGACCTACAAACAAGTGGGTATGAATTACATCACTAAATGTAATAGCTAGAGGAGACACTGGTAGATTATGAAGTTAGAGGAACCCTTAGCATATGTCTTAACAGATGGATTGAGTTGGTTTATAAAAAGAAGGTACCATAGACCAACAGCTGACAAAGGAGTTGAAAAATACATAGTGTGCTGGAAAACAGGTATAAGGTTTCTAAGGTGTGGACAAACCATTCCCCTCAGGATAAGAACCATTATCACACCACATGTGCGTAATGAAAGAGACCTCATAGAATATGTTGAGTGCAAAAACAGTACACTATGCAACTATGGTACACTGAGGTCCTTGTTCAGAAGGGTGCAACCTTATCAAACATTAAGATGCAGAGATGGACTGTGTAGATCAAGCATAAGTGTCATCAGTCCATCAAGTTGAATTAAGGAGGTAAATCAACAATGCAATACTTCTATCTGTGAAGTTTACTGAACCCACCCTCATTTTGGTTCCCCATTGTCCATATTTAGGTCATCTTTGGAAGGTGGAGATGAGTCCGCATCTGCAAGAGGTGACTCCTGTGTAGGGGGGCCAACCAGCTGAGCCCTGAACTCCAGCCTGGCCTGTCGATTGGACTCCAAGAGTTCATGCAGTTTTCCGTTCAGAGCATCATTCCGTTCCTCCAAATTATCCAGACAGGAGTTAATCTGATCCAGCATAGAGTTGATGGCAGCATATTCTGTTACGGAGCTGAGAATTATTATCTTCATACTAGTATTATTAACTGCCAAGTAAACCCTGTTAGATAGGATGCGATATAAATGCTACTTTATTTCTGTATACATTGTGTCTTGAAAAACGACATGCTGTAATAAAGTAATTCATCCAATAACATTAGTTACAGTGAATGAAAATGCTAGCTCGTTACCTTCTTCACTGAAGTCATCTTCGTCGTCGATACTCTCGTCAATAGCGATATTGGGATCTCCATTTGGTCCAGACATTGTTTATTTACGTCGTTAAATTTGGTTTTGCTTCAAATAAGTTATAGCTAGCTAGCTAGCTATCTTGTCTAACTTGCCAGCTAGCTACCACAAGCAACAGCCCACGTCTAATGTGACAGCAAGTTTACTTGATTAACGTTGCTTTCTATAGCTAACGTTGCTTTTCCATACACACCACATAACAGCAATGCACATTCAAATCCAGTAATAATAAAAGGACATAAACGAACGGGTCTCTTGTTTTTAGACGGATTAGGTCAATCCAAAGAGTCTCAAAGCAAAGAGTATTAACCGGCTGGCAGTGGTAACATTGACTCAGTTTACTCAGCAGTGAATCATGGGACATTTGTGGCGTTTCCAGAAAGAATACAGATGAAGCGAGAGACTCCACTTCAGCTCCTCTCGTCTTCTCTTAAATCCCGTTAATGGTACTATGTACGATATTTTGAACATTAATATAGCAGCAAACATCTGTTTGCTATGTAAAGATATAGTGGAGTAATGGCGTCCTGAGCAGAGCATGAAGTCACACTCCCTCTGTGTGTGTGTTGTAATCCGAGTTTCTGTTCTTTGTTTTGGTAGCCGGTCCGGCCTGACGCGCGGCACATTCCCATTTGTTTTGGTCTGAGATGCTGGTGCTGTAGTGCCACATCTGGTGGCTGAATATCGTATATAGTACCTTTAAGCAGACTAGACCGCTTCTTGGAGTCAATGAGAGTATCTCACATATTCGGTCCAATATCTGTTTTTTTCTGCAAGGGGTTTATTTGATTTTGCCAAACGGTGTAATGTTTAAACCTGCTATGTGCAATATTTTAAGTTATTTTTATGTAAGTGTGCTATGCAAAGATTGACTGAATTATGATATTTGCAACAAGTGTCTGCCACTTCAATTCGGCCAGTTTGTTTATTCCCTGTTTTCTAAACCAAGTTTATAATCCCCAGCCCATCTCTAAACTCCTCCCAAGAATCTGGGCACCTGTAGCATGAGGGGTTTTTGGATGGAGAGGTGCCGCAGGGGAGGGGAAAAGTCAAGCTTGATTTGAACTGTAACGGCTTGTTGTAATTCACTTTCACTATCTGTAGTCAGAATGTTGCACATATCAGCGTAGACCTAGACACGTCTTTAAATGAGTAAAAACACTTTATGTTCCTTTTCGTACATGTGTAGTATGGCGCTGTACGACATCTAATGCATTTTCATGAGATTCTTGCATTAATTAGCTGTTGTATGTATTATATATTGTTACCCTGCTAAAGGACTAACATAAATATTAATTTCATATTCCTGCTATTTTAATTGTAGACGGTTGTATGCATGTGCGAGATGATTTCCGACCTGCGTTCCACCATTTTGGTTCCCGCCTTAGCGGACAAGGGCCAAATGGCGTGAGAGCCATCTTGATATTTAAATTCAACTTCTTTGGCTGTCGGATTCTGTCAGCTGACTCAGGATTGTCTGCCCTAGCCTATGCCAAAATGCCATGTGCAAACAGCTATTTTGTGTCCGTCTCAGACATTTTTATTTATTATTATTATTATTATTTATTATTATGAGGAACTACATGAATGAAAAGTTGATATGGCATCGATGGACCTGTATTTTAATACCGCACATCTGTGGTCTACAATTTACTACTTACGACTCAACTGATAAGAGATTTGTTGTCTTTCATCCCAGAACCTTATTTTAACCTTTATCATCTCCCTTCAAATTAATTTAATCAAAGTCTAGTTGTTCATTGTCCCGTTAAACAAGACGGTTTATTTATGTTTGACCAAATTGGCGTTCTTCATTTGATCAGTGGATGGCGCCAAGGCTTCAGGAAATAACTAAACCTAGCGTGACTACGTCATAGGTCTACGTCGTCTACACGTGTAGACCGTGAAGCTACTATCAAAATATTGAATAAGACCTGTTTTGAAACTGATTTCTCAGCAATGGAAGACTTGCCCTCAGACCTCAAAGCGTTTCTTCTTAATCACCCATTTCTTCAACTTACAGAGGCCAAGAAGGTTGGTAATGAAATCACTTATATTATACAAAAATAAACTTAATGTCAGCCACGTAGCTAGCTAGTTTAGCTAATTGTTGCTTGCTGAACTTAAGATCAAGGGACTGTGTGCAGCTATATCGTATCAATCATCACGTCCTAATGTGTGAAGAATGACCAGCTATATTGCATCTCCAGACAAAGCTTGACGCTACACACCACTAAACTTGCCTACCCATCTTGTCATTTCAGATCAAATGCACACTAAATGGTCATGAATTTCCTTGCAATCTGACAGAGCTCCAGAACTTCACCAAAGGGAAGAAATATCAGAAATTGAGCGCTACTTCAGAGTTCAACTATAGCCAATATGAACCACATATTGTGCCAAGCACCAAACAGCCGTAAGAACATATTTGGTTAGAACTTCATCTAAGTCTGTTAGTATCTTTTCATAGTTTTGCATCAGAAAGCGGAAAGCAGTAACACCTAACTTACTTTGTTTTTCCTTGTAGTATATTTCTCACAGTATATGAAAACATTTGGTAATGGCATGACTTGATAGTGCCATGCAGCGGAAAGTAAACGCCAATTTATGTTACTAGATGAGTCAAGTTAGTTAACATTGTGAACAGCGACAGTGCTTGCTAAAATGTTTGCTGGTTTTCTTTTCTGTTGCCCAGCAATCAGCTCTTCTGTAAGCTGACCCTCAGACACCTCAACCGGCAGCCGCATCATGTTCTTAAACATGTCAATGGGAAACGTTTCAAGAAAGCCCTGGCCAAATGTCAGTACACTACTATTTTTATAACACTTTTTTGCAGATTGTTTACATACTGATGTCTCTATAATACTCCAAATAAAGAGGAATTCCACCCCATTTAACAATTCACATGGCATAGAACAGCTATAACTGCTACATGATTTTAGGGTACCAATAATTGAGGAACAAAATCAAAACATATCTTTGTAACTGCCTTTAATGATTCTAAAATGTGCTGATATTCTGGGAATTTATTTCTGAATTGTTCCATCTCAAATGTCTAGTGAACAGTTCATTAGAAAATCTTAATATCTATTTGCGACATCTTTTTAAAAGGCATACAATCTATCAGTCAGGCTGTAGTCCAGTCACCATATTGTAACATGAACAAAACATATCTTATAAAACGAAGGACAGAGAATCAAAACTAATTTCTGATGTCATACTGTACCAATGTTCAAAACTCCTGGATAACATCAGTCACATTTTCAAATTTATTCTGTATGGAACTATATATTGGTATTGCACACACTTTATGAATCACGATAAACTTGTTTCTCTTTTTGCTGGCTATGGAAGAGAATGGTGTATCTTTTTAGTACAAATTGTCATAGGGCATAGCAATAGCATATTCGAAAGCAGAAATTGATTGGTATTCCCTTTTAAGTTTGGAATCAACATCACCCATATCAGGAACTATTAGTCTATCCTATGAACATTGCCATTATTACATTTAAATTTAGCTGCGTGTATCTCAAATATTGATAAATGAAGACTCCGGAGTTATTGTAATCTGAAAAGCAATGGAAGGGAGCCTCATAGGCAAATATTTCTAGGCAGTTCATATAACATGCTGTCCATGAGGGAAGTTGCTTTATGATCTAAGACAGAGTACCAACGTTAATATTGATGCAGCATACTGTCATTACAGTACTTAATACTGTGTGTTTCATTCCTTCCCTAGATGAAGAGTGTGTGCGACAGGGGATCGAGTTTGTTCCAGCCAGACTCCGACAAAAAAAAAAGCCCAGAGACATTGAAGGGGAGGCCAGGAGAGGGAGCAACTCACGGCAGAGAAATGCTATGTGGGAACCCACCTCCAGTGATGAGAGTCACAGTGACTCAGAAGACAGCATGAGTGACCTCTATCCCTGTAAGTGTCTTATCATGCACACACTGTAGAGCAGTGTTCTCTAGTTGTTCAAAAAGTTTAATCTGGATCAGAATGATCCGGATCTGGAACTAGTTATGTAAATGCTACTAGCTATGTAAAGAACAACAGGTAGAATAGCCAGCGTGGGGTCACTTAAGTGTTTTTATTTGAAGAGACAGAAAACTGCACAATGAAACAATACAAACATCCCCTTCCATTTTCAATTCCTTTAAACCGTCAGACCCCGCATCTTACCCACAACAAATAAATAAAAACAAAATACACATTATTCACAAATACATTGTGGATATTTTCAACACGTGTTTTAAATCATAAAAAGGCTAAATGTCCAATAGTTAACAAAATAAAGAATGTTCAAAAGAAAAACTTCATTTGTGGAGAGACCAGTGTTTTGAAGCCCTGGTGTGAGGAGGCAGATCTCAAGTCTGGCTTTGGTTTGCTGTAGTTGGGTAAGAGTGATTTGTTCCTCTGCCAGACGAATCTGTACTTCTGCTCTGTCGGTTTCTCATTTAAGAAGTGACTTATAGGCATCATCATCTTTGTTTGGCAAAGAACGCTTCCAGCCTCTTCTCTGAGCTCCTGTGGCAATAACTACTGGCTCTACCAGTGAGGATCCACCTTCTTCCTCAATAACAGAGATCCAGAATAAATGTTTCCTCTGCATTAGGAGAAACTGGCTCGCTTTCCTCTACAATCGCGGGTTCACCGTCCCCTACAACACATTGAATCCCGTGCAGTGCTTGCGAGTTTTCACCTCCACTAATGTAAGGAACCACATCTGTGTAATCACCTCTCCTAAAGGGCTTGTTGCTTGTTTGGGTGTTTTTTGCTTCAGCATGGTCCTGTTGCCCTGGCCTTCAGATTCTTCCATCTAAATGTCACTTGCTCTGTGGTCCTCTTCTGGCCAGACCCCATGGCTTTCACTTTCTGGTTGATTTCAACCCAAATGTTTTTTTTTCTTTTTGTTAGTCACTTCTCCACCCTTAGTAGAATTAAAACTTCCTACTATTGAGGCATAGTGGCACCTAACACCCTCCATCAGTGTGTGGGTTTCTGCAACAGTGAAATTAGGTCCTTTTGAGTCCATGGTTCCACCTCTTTGGTGTAGTGAACATAGAGTTTCTAGGCCTTGGGCATGATTGATTTAATTGAATTCAAGCCAAAGCACATCAGCTAATTGATGTTTAATGGGTGTGTGTTTGAAAAGAACCAATTACACAGCCTTATTCAGCCTTTCTCAGAGGACTTGCAGAGAGGCACTGACATGGCAGGCATTGTCCATCGCCACCACTGTTTTTTGTATGAGAGGATACCGTCAAAGGGTGTACGTTGAGTGTACAAAACCACTGGAGCAATACACCACTGAGGAACTGTATGCTCGGTTTTGCTTTAGGAATGCTGATATACAGTACATAAGTACATTAATAATAAATAATAATTAACAATAAACAAACTTGCATTAAGTACATTGCTTGTCGGGCCAAAACTTCAACGTAGAACCCGATGGAGTCACAGTCTGTCTGTGGAAGAACAGGTCCTCATTGCTCCGCGCTTCTATGCATCTGGGACTTTCTACCAAGTTGTTGGTGACAATAGATAATATCTTGATCTACTGTATTACGCAAAATGTACTGCACTCTATTACTTTTCTTTCTCACTAATCTTAGTAACTTGATCACATTATTTCAAAGAGCCTGTTGGAATGTTAGTTTCTAATATGTTTGATTTATTGATTTTTGATTTGATTTTGTGAAAACTTTACTGCTTGTTATCTGTTTGATTCTGCTTGTACTATCATGTGTTATGTAAATCTTACTGCTGTGAAGCACCTTGAGCTGCAATCCCTGTATGAAAAGCGCTATACAAATAAAGTTTATTATTATTATTATTATTAATATAGGAGTGGACAAATCAACTGTGAGTAATGTAGTAAAAACTGCAACAATCGCATTGGCCAGCCTGGTCAATCAATTTGTTTAATTTCCCCAAATTGCCCAAACCGAAAGGGAAAGCGCAATGTCAACATCCAACTTGTGGGCGACGCTGACCTCATCAACACAAACTGTGCCATGAAGTAGCCTGGGTCTCTCCATGATGCGAGTATCCTGCGGGAGAGCGCTCTATACAGAGAGCTCCAAACCAACCAACTGGGTGGCATAATATTAGGAGACGGTGCCTATCCACCCCCACCACTCCTTGCAGCAAACACACCTGAGCAGGCACGCTTCAACACCGCTCATTGCAAAACAAGATGTGCAATTGAGCATTTAAATGGAGCTCTGAAGAGGCGCTTTGCATGCCTTAACTACTTGCAAGTGGAACCAAAGGGAGCGTGCAACATAATATTTGCCTGCATTGTCTGGCACAACATAGCTACCAGATGCAATGTCCCTCTCTGTGATGACATTTATGATGCACCTGAGACCTGTTGAAGACCCACACAAACCGCCAGCGTTCTCTCAGAATGAGGGACTGACTGGACGTGCAATAAGGCATGCAATTGTTAGAAACTACTGGTTCATCTCTGATGATTGTGTCATTGTAATTAATATACAGTGATAAATAACAGTTAAAGTTAAATATATTATTTGATATTGACAGCTGTTTTGGGGATTATTCTATGGGGACAAAATCTTTTTTTTATTTGTTTTTATTACTTTACTATACTGAAAGGCTTAATAGGTGGCCCAATGTCTACTTTATCACTATCGGTTAAACAAAGTGCAAAATATAAATACATTTATATATACTACATGATACAAATGTTGTATTATTTGACCAATTTTAAAGTTTTATTATATTTTGATCCTGAAATCCACCCTTCTGCTGGGATCAGGATGATCCTGATTGTTTTGGATCAAAGGTATCCCAATCCTACTAAAAAAGTTTTGAACAACACATACTGAAGGTTTGATCCAGATCAAAACCAAGACTGGTTTACGTGATCTAATCTGATTTCAGAACCCATTTTCAAGATTTGATCCAATCAAAAATACGATCAGATTGCCTCTGAACAACTGGTCCCAGGAGTAATACATCCACATTTGTTTTCCCATAGCATCTATGTTCTCTCTGAAAAAGACGGGAGAAGAAGAAGCTATGGAGGATGACGCGCGGGAAGAGGAGGATGACGACTTTCAAACAGATGATGAAGACATGGAGGTGGACAAGCGACCAGCACAGAAACGCAAGAAGGTCAGTCTCTGAACTGATTTCTGTGTGTGGAAGCCAACAAAATGTCTCTGTTTCATTAGGTTGACTTTTCGCAATACTAGATGACTGTTGCTCTCATCCTAATTGTTTATTGTTTTACTGATTGTGGACAACATATTTGTGTATCTCCTTCAGGTCCAGGATGGTGGTCTTCAGAAGAAATTAAAAACTAACAACGGGAAAAAAAGAGGTTTAAAGAAGAGTGGAAAAGTACGAAATGGAAATTAAAACAGAATTCTGTATATGTTTATATACTTACCATTTGCCAGCCCATTTCCCATCTGGAAATGCCACTAAATTTACGTTTAGAATGGTATTCCTATGCCCCAGGACACGTTGGTGTTTGTATTTGTGAGCATTTACTACTGTTTTCTACATTTAAAATAGTCCACCCTGCTTTATCACCTATGACATTGTAGCAATTTACATTTTCATTTTACAGCACCAAAGAGAATTATCTGTAAAACAATGAAAATGTGTCTGTCTGTCCTAATTTCATTGGGATAAGGTGTATGTTCTCGTTTTGGAAGTGAGTGTGCTGACGTAAAATCATTGGAACAGGTGAACATTCTGTGTCAACAAAAAAGATCTGTCTCCCAATCCTTGTCTATACGGGTCTATCAGTACATGAGTCCAACGTTGCAGATTTGAAATGTGGCTGTGTGGATTATAACTTTTTTTTAAAAAAGTTTTTGCTCACAAATACCTATTCTTCTGTCATTGGACATGTGTCATCAAAGACTCAAATCTGTCTTGTCTGACAAAAAGTAGTATTGTAAAATTGCAACGATTGAGGGAAGTGCCTTTGTCAATTTAAACAGGATGGTTGACTGTCAATATTGCAAAACATTATCTAATTTCTTGCATTTTTCAAACATCTGGAAATGGTAGTGCTTCTAAAACATTTTGCTACAAGCTAATAGGAGGAAGAAACAACGTTTTTTTTATTAGGAAAATAAAGAAAACCAGTATAGAATGCAATCAATGCAGCTAGGGGTATGCAACATAGTTACATCTTAAAGGCAATACAAATATTTACGAATTTTTGTATTGTGAGTGAAGGATAGTATTCGTGTATTCAATGACCTTAGAGGAGATTGAAAATAAGGGTCTCTTATCTGTAAACTTACACGAATGAATATGATGTTTGGTCATTAAAAAATAAAATGAATTATAATTGCCTCTCTTTTTCCTATTGCAGTCCAAGAAACCAAATACATTTTTCCAAAACAGGACAAGATTATTGTAAATATGATCAATGGTGAATTTACAGATGTCTTTACAGATTAAATATCTTTTTCTTGGTAGATAAAGGTACCGTTTATAACAGTTTGCATAATGCAAAGCAAGATATTCCAAGCCTTTATTTGTTATAATTTTGATGATTATGGCTTACAGCTTATGAAAACCCCAAATTCAAAATTAGAATATTGTGAAAAGGTTCAATATTGTAGGCTCAAAGTGTCACACTCTAATCAGCTAATTAATCCAAAACACCTGCAAAGGGTTCCTGAGCCTTTAAAAGGTGTCTCAGTCTGGTTCAGTAGAATTCACAATCATGGGGAAGATTGCTGACCTGACAGTTGTGCAGAAAACCATCATTGACACCCTCCACAAGGAAGGAAAGCCTCAAAAGGTAATTGCAAAACAAGTTGGATGTTCCCAAAGTGCTGTATCAAAGCACATTAATAGAAAGCATCAATAGAAGAATAGAGTTTGAGTACTATGAAAAGCGCTATAAAAATGTGATGTATTATTATTATTATTAGAAGAAGAAGCAATAGAAGCAGCAGGGATGGCCGCAGCCTGGAGAGGATTGTCAGGAAAAGGCCATTCAAAAGTGTGGTTGAGCTTCA
>OMKK01029937.1:0-10096 GCA_900302305.1 Polymixia japonica | reverse complement strand
ACACACAAATTAACACACATGTTCATGCACACATTTACACATGTGTACAAAGTAGGTGTGCAGAAGTATGCACACACATACACACGCACACACACACACACACACACACACACACACACACACAAAGAGGTAAGAAATGGAGAGACTCACTGATTATTTTGCCGGTGGAGCAGCCAGAGTAGATGAACCTCTGTCCGGTGCTGAACTCGGGAGAGAAGCGGCAGCGGATGAGCGTGTGCAGAACGCCGTGACCACGGTAGGTCATCACCGAGGTGTCCCCGGTCAACTTGTGCCTCTTCAGGGCTGGGAGGGACAACACAGGACAGGGATGTAACCAAACGCAATATTCAAAAACATGTTTTTTTTTTTAAACTTAAATTCTTTTCAACATTTAAAAAAAAAAAGCTTCTTTCCTGTTAGAGGCACAATCCGTGATTGGTGTTTAAGTGCGGCCCAGTTGCGGCTAAGCAAGGAATTACAACGACCTAATGTTATTTTGCTTTGCACGTTGCCTCAGTCGGCGTCAGTGAATTTCAGCAGTAAATACAGAGGAGTTCCCCGTGTTTGAGTGGCTTTTAAGTTTTCTACTAAGCAAAGTGCTTAACAGAAGTGGGGCAACAACGTTTGTTCAAACCAATCGTGGATTGTGCCTTTAGGTTTTGTAAATTCGAAAAAATCCCATTGCAGTCACACTGCATACATGTTCTGGCATTCATGTCGTTGTCAGTATGAAGGCATACAGACGATTAAAACAAAGGTACATACATGATAACGATGACTTTTTCCCTTTTCTTAGCTAGCGCCTAACATTAGCTTCTACTCCTCCCCTGCTAACCCTGTCCTGTCTGTCTAACACCACCAGCCCACCCTGACACCCCTTCCACTGCTGCCCTCCTCCCTCTCTCTACCTCTGTGTGGTTACTGATACTAATCGTATCCTCTCAGAGCTACCTTTCTTTCATTGACTCTCCCTGCCCTCTCTTAAAACTCTCCTCGTCCTCTCCTGTGACTCGTCCTCTCTTTCTCCTAGTTCCTACCCTCCACATCCATTCATCTATTCCCTTTCCCTCCATCCCTCCATCCCTCCCCCCTGTGTCTGTCTGTCCTCCCCTCACCTCTCTGGGGAACCTGTTGCCAGCGGTAATCCCAGTTTTGTTGGGTGACTGCCAGGCGCGAGGCGGCCAGCCCCTCCTTGGGCGAGAACTTCCTCACATCCCAGAGCTTGATGGACTGGTCCTTTGAGTTGCTGATCAGATAACGTGCATCACCCTGTCACAGTCAGGTCAGAAATGGGAAGACCAGGTTTTAACAGTATTGTGTGTAACTGTCATAAACAACTGCATACATGCAACTATAACACGGTAAAGGCCAGGGGAGTGGCACAGAGAGTAAGGATACCCCCCTTGACTGAAGAACCTGGGTTTAAGCCCCCATGTTGGCAAGCATCTGTTCTGCTTATGTATCCTTGAGCAAGGCACTACCAGCCCCAGGGGTGCTGTTCTGTAACTGGCCCTGTGCTCTGACCTTCCTGTGGAGCAGGGCTCAGAGCAAGGTCAGAGTGTAAAGATCAATTTATGAGTGACAGAAGGCTGTGTGAATTTCATTGTACTCAACATGTAAGTGATAGATTTTAGCAGTTTCTGTTTTAAATAGACAGTTGGATGGACGTGCTGTAATTATGTTTATAAAATCTGGAGCTTCAGATACCATATAAGAGTTACCACTAGATGGCTAGTATCGCTTTAGAGTGCTCAATGACCATAAAGCATACAGAGTTCCCACACATTGCTCTTAGTTTGCTTTGCACTGACATCTGACAGATTAGTAATATAGAGGTGTCAGACCCCCCACCTTGCTGTGGATGAAGGTGACGCCGTCTCGGTGTCCGGCCAGCTGTCCGACAGGCTGCGGCTGGTCCTCACGCAGCGTCCGTCTGTCCCACACCTTGCACAGCGCGTCGTCACTGCCAGAGAACAGCAGCTGGGAGGAGCTGTCGGCGAACGCCACCGCGTTCACATCGTCCTCGTGGGCATCGATCTGAGGGCACGGCAGAGGGAGGAGAGGCATGACGTGTCTGTGCGCGCGCAAGAAAAATGTATGCGCACATTGTAAAACATGCGAGGTGAGACAAGGGTAAAGAGGCGAGGAGAGAGAGAGAGAGAGAGAGAGGGAGAGAGAGAGACGAGCGGTTGAAGTGCGGGATGCAAACTCAGGGGCCGAGAAACATGGGAGGGGCACAGAAGAGAGCGAGTGAGCGCGGGCCGGATGTAAAGCAGATGGTGGAGGTCAGTCTGTGACTTCCACATGAGGGGGGAGGGGCTACACCCCCTTTAAGTGCAGAGCCGGACTCTCTGCTAACACGCGGAGGGCGGCAGGGACGGTGGTCCGCAACCTTGAGAATGTGACTCAGGAACAGGTAGCGCACGTGTGCGCGCGCGGTCAGGTAAACAAATGCACACAAAACATACAATTGCATACGCGTGTTTAGAATCACACATAATGCAGCCGTACACACAGGCACACACTAACCTTCAGCGTTCTTTTATTCTGCTCGCGATCGAAGACATAGAGGCAGCCATCGTTGGCTCTGAAGGAAGAGACATGCATAGACTGTATTCTCAACCTACGTTATATGTGACTGAGGGCACGGGACAGCATAATATTTACTTACATCTTTAATGCTCAGATATTAAGATGATATTAACGATATTCCAAATTCGGGTATTCAAAAACGTTTGCCACAAGAAGGTTGTCATATCCAATTCATGAAGGAATAATTGGAAATTGCAGTTTGAATTTACATTCTGAATTGAAGAGGAAAGTTTCAAGTCCGGTCAGTTGAAGGTGTACTGTACTCACCCTCCCAGGATCTCCTTGCCATCTGTAGACGCGGCCAGTGAGAACACACAGAACCTCCTCTCGTCTGGACTACAAAACACAACGACACACACACACAGCCAGCTGAACACTACATTATGACACTGTTAACAATCTTACAACTGCACGATCTGTCCTGTCTCATACAAAATGGGTTTAATGGGAGTCTTTTGTTGAAATGGGGCATAATGATCACTCCAATTAAACACACACACACGCAGACGCACACAGACACACACAATAGATGGATGGTTGAGGTGACAAGCTCCGGCAGCATCATTCATCCAGGTGGTAATGAAGGAGGAGGAGTGCTGGCTGGTGGGGAATGATAGATTACCTGCTCCATAATGCTATAGGTTACTATGAAGGAAACACTAACTTGAGGTCCAGGGCGGTGTGAGTTTCACTGTCTCCATCTACACTGCACACATGAACTGGATGGAAGACACAGAAAGATCCCATATGTTATATATATTATTTAAAAAATTCTATATATCATTGTGAATAACAGGGCAGAACTTTAAGAGTCATGCTGCTTAAATAGGCAAGAAACTAGTTCTCAAACTAGTCAAACTAGTTCTCTTGAAATGATTTCAGATGGCTGACAATTTCCCAACAAATATAACATACACCATACAAGGCGTGAAGATATCTTCGAGGGCTGAATGACAGTAAAGCAGATAACTGAAAATGGATTCTGGGTAGTTATTCAGGTAATTATTCAGTCAAGGTAACATGTTGATACTGGTTTTTAAGGGAAGTCTAGCTGCTTGAGCCCACCACAACTCTACTGTGTAGCATTAACATGGTATGTATTATTATGTTGATTTGTTGCCTCATGTCTTACTGGTCCCCTAGCCTTACTGTAGTCAGACCAGCTGGAGTAGAGCACGTGGTGTGTGTCGGGGGTGAAACAGACGTCCAGCACGCTCCAGCCCACATCTCGGGCCTTCACCGTTCTCCGCAAGGTAAAGCGCCCCCTGGTGGTGTCGTACAGGCGAATGTTCTGGTCTGCAGCAAGTGAAAAGAGGAAAAAATTGCAGGATTCCTTTAAATGAGGGTTAACTTTTCCTTTGAGACCTACATCTTCAAAAGAATTGTTCTCATGAGCAAAAATGTATTAGGAGGGTTAATGTAGGTTAATCTAACGCTTTTACCTTGTCTAATAGGCTACCAACTATGTGCTTACAGGGATTCTTTCAGAATCATCTAAAAATCTTTTTTACATAACTGTACTGTACTACTGTAAGCAGCCAGAGATTGAATGCTTGAAAACCAACACATTATATCAACATATTTCCATCTTGGCAAGAAAACTGTTTTTCCTTCAAACATTAAGTGATCAGACAGCCACTAGCTAATTAGCAGAGTTTATGTGAACCATATTTGTAGGTCAGCCATGTAATACTGTAAGAACATTAGAAATAAGAATGCACTTTTATAATAAGGTGTTGACTATTACTTCAACTTACAGGTTACAAAAAGGGAAAATTAACAATAATATAAATTATGATTTACTATTTCACTTTTGTCTATAAGGATTAAAAAAGGATGTCTGTCTTCAAGTTGTAAGCACCCCCACCCCTATCTTTCCAGCCAAGTGGAAATACCTTAAAATAATCTTAAAATAAATAATAGTAAAACAATAGAGGAAAAAAAAAACATGGTGCCACCAGATGTGGTTCATACAATACTTCTATAGTTGCTTTGGCCTACTTTAATGACAGATAGGTTTGCTGCAATGGACAATACAATACAAAAGCAAGAATGTCTTGGAAAAGTAAATTTAGTATACTTTCTTGTATTGACACAGCAAAACTCTTCCCTTTTGGTACACCAGACGGGTTTAAAAAACAGCAACAACTACAAATGATTTGCAACTACTGTTTTACCCAAGCGTGGGTAATATGGGGTCCCTCTGGGCTTTCATTTTGAAACAGGGTTATTTACCTTGGCAGGCAGAGAGGAACATGTTGCCATCTTGGCTGTACACACCACAGAAGGCTTTCTGCTGGTACGTATCCTTGTGGGATACATAGTTTGGCAGGAAACTGTGAAGAAAACACAAATGTTGATACCCTAAGCTTTGATAAAGTACATTAAGACGCCTCTGCTAACCATCCTATCTAATGGATCTGAAGCCTTCGTAAAACACAAACAATAAATCAGTCACGTACCATATCACATAAATATACAATCGATCCCAATGAATCCTCGATCCAAAGGCCATTTCATATATGTGTTGCCTCCTTCCATAACTTGACACATTTGTATATTTGAGATTGTCTTATGCGTTCTGTGCATCACCTTGTGGATGATTTGTGAGAAATGGTATGTGGATGTATGCACAGTCTAGGCGTACTTACTGTGTGCGAATGCGACTGCACTCCCCATGGGAAAAACTAGAGCCTCTACACCTGCCTTGTTCCCTCTAAAAGAGGAACAGAACGCATCAGAAAAGAAATCAAATCTGGCAACATTTCAGCATATTGGCACGTTGTGGTCTCTGTGGTCTTACCTCTGTAATCATGTGGGTGAAACTGTGTCGGCCTTTCAGACCAGAGGAGGCGGTGGCCAGCAAGATCTGAGTTCGAATCTCACTCTGGTCCACTTCCTGTGTGTCGGGCTGGACATCCACTGACAAAAGAACACACAAACAGGTTTCAGATTAAGTTCAAACCAGTGTCAAACTCTGAAGCACTATTTTGGCCTTCTGGTTGAAGGAAGAGTAGGAAGCGTATGGAAGACACAGTGACAGTGTCTGGGGGAACACATTTGGTTTTGGAGGAAGGGGACTTAACTTGAAATCACTTGACTACCTCTTTAATACTTTAATACATTTCAGGGTTGGAAAAAAGCAAACAAACGTGTAAACCTTTATTGTAATGGCTACTGCATGGCAAGAATTAAAAACACGCACCAACGTGTTGCAGCAACGCAGACCTTCCTCAGGGTGCACATACACAAACAATGAAACAGGTGTAATTAATAACCTCTACTTGCACCACCCACAATGGCATAGGATCCATATTAAAAGTGTACGTATGCACAAAAGCAGACCATCGTGCATATGCACACCTGTACGCAATTCTCGTTTTACAAATTCCAATCAACTCCTAATTTTGCGCACGTGAACATGCCTCAACGTCCACTCTGGTAATGCCCACAATTAGTCATATATGGGAGAGAGAAATAGGTAAATAGCCCAAATAGTACACATGCTAAATACATGCACGTACTGGAGAACAAGACTATATATGTGTGTGTGTATATATGTATGCATTTATGTATTTATCTTGTCATGCAGTAGCCACTACAATAAAGGCTTTTTATTTTTTTCATAATGGAGTGTGCCTATTAATTTTTTGTTCATATTCTGTTGGAGCTGTTCCCTGTCATCAAATGTTTGTTTCCTAGTGCACCTTTACAAGGTCTCAAAGTGAATGCCTCTTCCCTGTCCCTAAGTAGGACATATAGAGAAACCTAGTTTGTCTCTCTGCATTAAACAAAACGTATTTCAGAGTATAGTGCTATGGGTTCTACAATATCTAGCAAGTTACAATTCAAGCTTCATGTATTTGCTACCATCATGTACAGATAGTTAAAACGAGTGGGCATACGTTACCAGGGGGATTATAGCGGTCTCCCAGTCGACCTTCCCAGGCTCCATCGCTGTCCTCATCAGAATCCGAGTATGACTGGACCAGCTGAAGCCCCGTCGCCCCACTGCCATGGACCAGCCTCACCTGGCCCCTGCATGAACAACACTTGATCAATTAGTCAACCAGTCAATCAATCCATTAATCAAGTAAGTATGTAAGTAAATCTTGTACTTCGGACGGAAGGTCTGCTAACTTTGCTCTTACAGAGATGACTAGGAGGGCTCAGAGTCAAAAATATGTTTGGGGTGGCACCATGAAGTGGCCAATGGCACGAGCGATAGGTGCCAGCAGGACAGTGTAGCTTCCACTGACCTATAGGGAATGAAAATCAGGCACCAAGCGGATATTCACAGGTGGGACCTCAACTTCATCAACTTCCGTTAGTCATGTCTCAATAAGGAAAGTAATCCGGGTGGTATGCAAGTATGGATGGACCATTTGGAGCCTCAAATGCCCTTGCAGAAACACCAAAAATATTCATCCCAACTTACTTCCTCTGCAAGTTAGCTTGCACTTCAGCAACATCAACAAATGAACTAACCTTAGATTAATTTTACATTTCTTCCAACTCACCTCCTCAGTAAGTAAGCCAGCACTTCGGCTAGGTCGACGTCCTCCTCTGATGCTGACTGCCTGTCCCCTTGCTGCCTGTCAGCCGTCCTGCGGCCTCGACTGTTGCTGCTGCTGCTGCTCTGGTTAGGTTCTGTTGGTTCTGACTGGTCAGCTGGGTTGCCACTGGAGGAGCCCCTTCCACCAGACATCCCAGAACTGGACTGAGAGCCCATAGACTGAAGAGAGCCTGGCAATAAGTAAAAAAAGGAAGTGCTTGATAGTAAATGAATAGGATGTAGAACTGAGAGAAGCCGGGCACACAAATACAGTTGCTTTTCTTCCCAAACTCACTCATTCACCAGAGAGAAGGAGGAGAGGTGGAGAGAGAGAGAGAGAGAGAGAGAGAGAGAGAGAGAGAGAGAGAGAGACAGAGACAGAGAGTAGGTCACGTTAGTGACGTTACCCTCGAGCAAAGCAAAACAGAAAAAAGTAAGACCTAAATAATTAAATAATGTTTTTTGGGAAAAAAACAACTATCTAATCTAACGAAAGCTAACTCAGTATCAATTCTGCTTAATTATTTACGCAGACCCTGAGACATCTCCACTTCTTCCTGATAGCAAAGTACCAGTGTTATAAAACAATTAGGTCAGCGTATTGCCATAACTCGTTGACATGTTATGTATGATATGTTAGCTAATAAAGCTAACGTTAGCAATATAGTTAATATTACCGTTTGACTGTCAAACGGTCTTCTTGACAGCTCGTCGGTCCAGCGCTTTGTAGGTGTGGTATGAACCTATTAATTTACCAGTTGTATTAATATCGCCTAGAGTAATAAATCTTTAATTACATGTCAAATTTGAACCTTATCCAACACAATTTTTCACCGAACAGCTAGCAGTCTGGCAAGTCGGTGAGTCGCCATGTTGTTTACAAAATGTAAAAACCCCTGCGCGAGTCCCGGCCCTCCGCCGTCACGTGATCCACACCGCTGCCGCGAGACTCGAAGCAGTGTCTGAGCTGCAGGTCTGGGACTCATGCGTCCCTTGGTCTGGGACATCCATCCTTGTAATCTTGACAATATGTAGTGTCATATTTTTTCCTGGATTTTCTGTGCACATATTTGTTGTTGTTGTTGTTTTTTTTATCACCAACCAGTGGTTGAAAAATCTTTTTTGGTGGTTCTCAGAGTTTGAAACTCCAAAGACCATGTCATTCAACCTCCCCGCTTCCCAACCTATCTCCACCCACATTTTTATATTTTTCAATCTTGTGGAGAGGGAGACAGGCATTTTATGTCTGTCTAATCACCCTTTCTCTGTAATGAGAAAAATGTATGTGACCAACATCATATAGTTACATCTGAAACTATGCACAACTTCAAGGATTTCATAGTAAATAAAAATGTAATCCAGATGTAGATATCATTAATAAAGTAGGAGGGGTGCAGTCAATAAGGAGTGCCTCATTGTAAAATAAAAAGGGGCCTCCAGGTCTGACAGCATTAGCTGTCTCTAGGCATGGGTCACTATGAAATTATACAATTATCAAATTACACATACAGTATGTGGGGAGAATCAATAAATATGCACCCTTCTCATTTGCAGGCAAGAGTAAGCAATAAAGAAAAAGAATAGGAAATAGGAGAGTAGGAAAAAATTATTTAGTACAATACCTGATTCAAAATAGAAATAAAGTTAAAGAAAATCTCTCAAATATTTATAAAATATTTCAAAAGCTCACCATTGTAGAAGTAACAGAAAAATGGGAAAAATAATTAGAAATTAATATATCAGCAGAATAGGGAAAGACTCCCTAAGTGGAAACTTTAAGACATCACAATCAAAATACTGAGGAAATCTACTTGGAAAGTGAGCATGAGATATTTTATTATGCCTTATAAGTATGGAAAATGTTACCCCTTAGCAGGGACTAGTTGCTGGAGAGGATGTGGTGAACAAGTAGCAAATTATACACATACATTCTTTTCGTGTCCAATATTAATACCCTTTTGGGAAGAGGTTGAGAAAAACTTTAAGTATATTTTTGACTTAAAAGAACCTCTGAAGCTAGAAAATATTTTGGGTATATTTTGGGTGGGGCGACATGGCTCAGGAGGTAGAGCGGGTTGTCCAGTAATCAGAGCGTTCCTGGTTCAATCCCCAGCTCCTGGTAGCATGTCATATAGTAGTGTCCTTGAGCAAGACACAGAACCCCTAACTGCTCTCAATGAGCAGGTGTGTGCCTTGCACTTTTACTGTGAATGGGTGACTGAAGTAAACAAATGTCTGGAAGATGATGAAGGAAACATTGCAATAAAAAAAGAAAAAAAATTGCATTTCAAACTTGTATAAAGGGGTTTAATAGCCAGTGTCAAGTCTGAGTTGAATAGCCTGCAACTGTGTTGAAATGTCATTATGTCACTTAGTCTACATTAACAAGTGCATGTCCTGGTTGATTATTTCTCAAAAAGTAAGGGATATATCCCAAAGCCTTGTATCTTATAAACGTTTTGACAACAAGTGATCTAGGACTTTTAAAGGCCCTATTTATTCAGATTTGATTTCCTGGAACAATTTTTGTTGCTAAGCAATATGAGCCAAAGCTCGTCCTGGTGGGAATTGTATTTGTTGCCTGGCAACATTAACTTATTGAACCATCTATCATGTGTTTTGTGAACTAGCTCATTGAGGCTGTAATGATTTGAGTGGCATAACTATTTCTAAATAGTTTTCCCTGGTGTAGCCTACATGACAACCTTTGGGAAATTCCCTGAGGTTTGCTGTGCTTGTGGCATGTCCATGGATCATAGAGTGTATATTTGACCTCAGTTAAAAGTGGTCACCCTTTTTCAACAAGAGAGTGTTCAATATCAAGCATCTTCACTACAACAGAAATATATTCAGGAGAAGAAAACTCACAAATACGTGTATATTATATATATTTTATTTTATATATATATTTTATTTCATTATAATGCATTTTGTTAGTCTAATAAATAA
>OMKK01029936.1:0-10717 GCA_900302305.1 Polymixia japonica | reverse complement strand
TAATTGTTTCAAATCCACCTTCAAAATGATGAAAGTTCAATAATGTAAAATTAGATTTGATGTCTCACTGTCTGTCCCTCTCACTGAGACTGTCTCAGTATATCACTGTCATTCTGTCTTTAAAATACAGACATGAGGGGATCAGATATCCAGTGTATCTCCAAAAATAAGGCAAAAATGCACCAGTTTTATTTTAATGGATGTAGCCGATGAGAATGCTTTCTGGGTGAAACATTTCTACTAATGTGATCTTTAAATTGGTATGCAATGTTTACAAAGCACCACAGTTCCTTTCAATTAGAATACAGATGCCATATTGTGTTGCTTATGAGAGTTTGCGAAACAATTATACTTTCATGATGTTGATTTGATAGACTTTTACGATGCATTAGGGTAAGATTTTAAGATGGCAAGGCCTTGTGCACTCTATCAACATCAATTTAGACAAGCTAATGATCCAATGTTGAAGTTTTGAATTGATGGAGGGGTTGGATCAACAACATTTTATCAAAATAGATTGATAAGCATTTTGTTTACACTTAATTTTTAGAGTAAGTGACAGCCGTGGTATTTGTGTGTTTATGTGTGTATTGTGTGTGTGTGTGTATTGTGTGTGTGTGTGTGTGTGTGTGTGTGTGTGTGCATGTTTATAGCCAAGTGTTTTTCTTAGTAGTCAGCATTCTTGTCCTTAGCTATTCCAGTAAATTTCATAATGATGTGGGCTGTCTGTTACTGAAACTATGGTACCATAGCAAACAAATCTTGTGCCAACAGAAGGTTGCTTTTATTTATTTTTTACAGTTGGGAGTTTTGTGATTTGCATATAATTTTCCTGTATCAATGTCTTGTTGCTTAGCTACAGTTTTTGTAGAACAGAAAGTATGGAGTTTTTGTTTAACTTAACTTATCTCACCCTAGGTGATATGAGAACATTCAGTTTTAACAAATGTATGTCTACGCTAAGCTCATTACGCTAACAGGGCTACTTTTGGAGCTGAACTCATGAGGGTATTGTTGGTCTGGCCCAACTGATGGCTGTCAGCCAACCTAAAGACGACAGACACGTTTATCAAAGGCACAGTCTACTTTTAGTACTTTTTAGTGACCTTCAAAGCTTTTAAGGTATAGGTACAAATACAATATGCCTATGTACTGTATGAAGGCTACCCTTGACAACATCCTTAAGTGATATCAGCAACTGAATTGTTGTAGAAAATGTTTGTATTCAAACTCTTACTTTGAATTTGCACTGCCGGCAGCGGTTTGTTGAACGTACTATGGCCAAAACATTAGCTTGCAATTTCTCCACAATGTGGGCACAGATTAAAAAGAAAAACTGTCACTCCCGGAGCACTCTGAGACAGAGACGGAAGAGAGAGGGTTTTGCGTTGAGGGCTTGGGTATTGATTAAAGATTTGTTTTTGTCAGCCTTTCCAGTCTCATGACCCTCGCTCTCGTCTCTAGGGTGGGGCCGGAGCAAGCTAGCATGACAGATACCCTTAAATTCCCCCCAAGTGTTTGCTTCGCAGCCAGGATCAGTGATAATCCAAACATCAGCACAGAGAAATATATATTTTTATACCTGTTTGACTGAGGGTGATGTGACTCATGAAGAGACATGCCCAGGCTGCCTTAGTTTGGCACACCAACGGCCACTGTTGGCAACAGGAGAGATGCAGACCTGTAGCCTCAATGGTAAACAAAGCTCCTTTCCTTGTGTAGCCTTTTGTATGTGGACTCCTTCATCAAGGCCAAGGACATAATTGGCTCCAGTGTGGTCCAGCTCAGCTCAGCACATCCTCTCATGTAACAAGCTCTTGTTTCAGCCTGTCTTGCACTTTAGTGTTTTACAACCAGAGTAGTCTTCTGTGTGTCTCTTTCTTGGCTAATGTACAAACAGTCATTAATCCTACCGTTTCGGCTCTAAAATAGATATTTAGACTTATTGGTTTACAGGTGAAGTCTACAGGAGATGGAAAAAAAGTAAAGTAGAGCCTTTGATTGGCTTCTGGTATGAAAAAACCCCTGCATATTTTCAACGGCAAATTGGTTGCAGGTAATTTGTTGTTGATGTATTGATTAATGAGACACAGGTTTGATTAAGAAGAACTTGTCTATACAGAATGCGTAAACCCATTCCAAATCTGGCATGCAAACTATTCCCATGTGGGTTTGTTTTCAGCTGACGCACCAACTATGTGGATTTCCATGCCACAGCGGGCAAATCTTTTATTAGTAAGCAATACTCTGTTGGAACTCTCACTGTCAGAGAGGCCCTTTTTCCTCTCTCACATCTGTGGAAACGGCTGGTGAAAGGAATCAGATGATAGATGTACCGCCGCTGAAATAACACGACAAATAGCAGTTGAAAGAAAGAAAAACAATTTACAATAATGATAGCGTAATGCCACAGAAAAGAATCCTCAGCACTTGCCAAACATTTTAAACAAGTTGACTTTTGTGTTCTTTAAGAGCCTAGTCTAAGAAACCCCCTTCTTATGTTTCTTTTCTGAGTGGATCTCCTACTCTGATGGGAAAGTAGTATAAATAAAAACAGAACACAAGGCCCTTTTCAAGTTAAAAGACAGATTGGAGAATATCTAGGCTGCAGTGGGCCAGCACCGAACATCTGAAAAATAAATGCTATGTCTAAAACATATGGTTTATTTAGCAGTAAGGGTACCCAACACTGTTTTAAACACTAAGCTATTCTATATATATATAGCAAGAATCAGGTTTATTATTGCCAAGTAAGTTTTCACAATACAAGGAATTTGCCGTGGTATATTGGTGCATACAATAAACAGAGAAAAATAAGTAGAAGTAAAAAGTACTGCAAGTCAAGTCAATATTCTATATAAGATATTCTTCAAAGGAAAGACAGTTTCCCTGTGAGATATAGACCCTACACACATGGGCGCGCGAGATAGCTTGGGGAAAATGGCTACCTAAATGTGCTAGTAGACTAGAGATTCCATTGCAGAATGAGGTAAAACTGGTAATCTGGAGAGTTCATAGATTATGTATGCAAGAACTGCAATTTGACCATATGGTCCTGGATGCAAGCTGTACTCTGCTGGTGCATTTAGGTAGCCATTTTCCCCTAGCTTTGTCATGCACCCGTGACTTGATTGACAGCTTTCACCTGAACGTGCACTGGTGTATTGGGGTTGCAGGGCGGGCTGAGGTTTAGAAAATACTGACATATTTGCCGAGATCCTGTTCAGCCTCTTGTAATACAGGAGCAAAGTTTTAGTATCACAGTTTAGATATTGGCTTATAGAGTTGGGTGGCTACATTGTAACATCAGGAATAAGCAAGAGCATTTTTTGAGGAAAGAAATCAGGCTTGATTGCTTACTTGCAAAACCGTTTATTTTAACTCACTTGCATTCAGGTGCGTTAAGATAATCTGGCTATGCTGATACCTTGAGCTATCTGTGTGAATTTTGTGACTACTACAGACAAATAGAAACAAAAAAACACCTATATGTTTTTTAACTATATATACACTTTATGTAATATATCAATGAATATAGTTGCAACAGCATACAGTTTGCCAAAGTCTTCAAGGATGCAGTATTTATTCAGTTTATAAATGCCTATGAGGTATATTGGCTAACTAACATTAGTTCATGTTGACGCTGGCAGGCTGGTATTAGATTGACATTGTGAAATATAATAGTTGAAGTTGAAGTTGCCTGTCTGTGTGTCTGTCTTTAATACATGCCCACACCCAGGGTCGGATTGGGCTGAAAATTTGCATGGTGGTGTGTTATGATCCGGGGAAGGTCATGGGCAGGTCAAAACCCAGGCCACGCCCCCATACAATTACAATCTACGCATGTTAAATATTGCCGCCATTATCACTTTCACTTTCTTAAGGACACAAAAATTCATCATCCATACAGGATTGCCATCCTTTTACATTAATTAATTTTACATGTACACAAAAATATTGCTTTGTGCCTCTTTAACCCAGGCAACACTGGGTACATTGCTAGTGCAAAATATTAGAAGTGAACAGAAGAAAACATAAATTACCATGAATTAGCACTTTTTTGGGGGGCGGGGTTCTTTGTGTTATAACAACAAAACCATAATAGCTAGACAGCCAAACAAGCAAAAACTGTTTGTGTTGCACTCTAGCATAACTGGTAGGGCTGTAAGACCTTATCCAGGAGGCTGACGTACTCAGACAGAGGAAGTGTTTTCTGAGAGGTTTCTCTATTATGTCATAAGTATTGGCAGTAAAATGAATGGCCTGGCAGACCTCAGCACCTTTTTCTTGATGGGTCCTGATGAGAATGGCCCCATAATGGAGCTCTGGCTTCTTTCTTTGTTAGTCCTTGCTGGGTGGCATGGGTTGTTGTATCGCCTGGGTTCCTAGCTGAGAAAGGCAAGACTGTCAATGGCTTATCAATGTGTTATTTCAAAGTAAAATGGGTTTAATTTGAAGTTGCATCACATCCCATGTGCAGAGTGTGTTGAACTTTGACGCATTTTGCATAATTCACGAGTTAGAGAGTGGAAGAACCGATGTAACGGGGCTGCACAGGAAAAACATGCTTGCTAACAGCTGTGCTTGGACTAGTGTTATACCAGGTTGTCAGATGATTTAAAGCTAAGATAGAGACTATGATTTTGCTCCACATATCTAGATCCTTGTTTCTTCATAAGGTCTTTCCTCTTGCTTCTTTTGCTGATGGGCTGAGCAGACACCTCCTCCTAGTAGTTTCTATCTTGGTTCAGTAGACTAGAAAATCTCTGGCGTGCTTTAGGTGCATAGTATATTCTGGCTCTGTCTCGTGTTGATGATGTCATCTGAGGGTGTGTCACAGGGCAGCATAGATTCCTGGCAGCGCTCCACAGATAGAAAGGCTGGCCTGTGTGCCTGCTGCTGCTGCTGCTGACAATTGATTACAAGGAGCAAGTCCTCAGAGCACTCTTTGTGTAGGGTGAGAGATAGCCAAGGCTTGCCATTGGCCCATGCCACATCTGAGCATGGATTCACTGTGATAGATCCTTCTTCTATTTGAGCTTGGACTTAACAATAAGGAACCCCTGTCCTTGCTGATGGTTATGGTAAAGGAAAACATATATGAGTCTCAGCATGTAGGCTATACTAGATCCTCATGCCTATTTGAAGTGGCTATATAGGCTTAATAATAAAACAACCCATAAACTACAACTCCCTTCTTGCTCATTTGCCTACTTCCTTTTCATTCTGTCCTCTCACACGACGTATCATTCAGCTGCATCAGGTTTTCCAGTGCTGACAGTGACACCACTTTGGTGGTTCCTAGGAGCAGATGCTGCATGTGATTGTTAATTGGGCGCAGCGAATGATTACAGATACCTGTTCAGCTCATATAAAAAGGAGTTTACACAGGCAGAATTACAGGTACAGATGGATACGGCAAATGCTACAGATCTACAAACCTATTCCTGCGTTCCTTTGGGAGCGATGCTGTGAGCATCACTCTGTAGCAAGAGTCCCTGATGCTCCACCTTCCACATTACACTTGGAGGCTGCTAGCCAAGCCTCTCTCTACGGGCCAACTCTATTCATTTCATTTCTTTTCCATATGGAGATGCCTCGGCAGTATGGCACACTGCTGTGGCTGTGATGTACAGTGAGCTTCATACACCCTTGTTATATCCTCATAATCTAGAACATTTTGGGATTATTTCTGTGGTCTTTAAAGCAATATTTTGCTTTGGTAGAACATTTTTGCTTCTTATGTGATATGAGATGCCCCAGGGATCTGTAGTCAGTACTGATGTTCAGGCTTTTATTTTTGGTCTCTATCTCCATCTAACAACCTACAACCATTCCTATTGCCAAGAATTATGTTATTGTAAATTGTGTATGCATTAGAAGTGAAATATTTTCACTAGGCTCTAAACATGTTTAGAAGTTATATAGTTATATATAGAAATACAGAAAAAAGCCTGATCCTCAAGGATGACCACAGACCCTGAGCAGCTCATATTCATGGTTGGCTGTTGTATGAAATCAAAACGACATGTGCATGCTGGAAGTGTAAACTGAAACATGCTACCAAAAATAAATGTCCCGTTAAGGTATACCGCCTGACATAGAATCCCATCTCTCTTGACAGTGGAACGGAATGGAATGTATTGTTTCCACATTACGGCCCTGTTTTTCTATGAAAACAAATATCCAGATTAAGTTTAAGACCTAACTTAATTTTTGGGTTTTAATTTTGAGGTATCCAAGGTTTGCTTGTTTTAAAGCAGCACAGTTGGGCTGTCGTCACCCTTGTAAAGATTCCCCTGCCATTTCATTATGATTGGCAGTCACAGCCTTTCTCCAGTTAAACCCACATTTAACGATGAGTTATTTGCTGTGAATATCCTCATTTTGTATGTAAATTGCAAAAAACGATGGACACATAAGCCTACACTTTCTAACAAGCATGTGTTTATGCTCTGATGAAAAAAAAATAATCAGCCCAAAGACTATATTAGTTTTGTCCATGATATTATAAATTCAATGTAATTTTTGCTCCCCAAACAAATATAATTTGCAGACACTTAGGTCTTGGATGAACCGCCAACTGCATATTTGAACAGGATGAGGCGATAGAATGAAACAATTGCATACGGCCATGCATGATGGTATCTCCAAACCATGGCCACACTATTTTATTATGCTTGTGAACTGGTTGTGAAATGTAACATATACGTAGGTCAGGCGACGTGCATTAGGATATAAGCAGCGGTCCATGTAAATGAATAATTATTCCCCTCAATAATATACCACAACTCATGCTAGTCCCCATACACAACAAAATCACTCAAGGGTGTTTATTGTGTCTAAATAATGAATAGATGCAGTCTTCACAAGTTGACAGTGAAATATTTACAGTGAACTCCCCTGATACACTGTATTTCTCAGCAAGATAATTTAGTCAAGCACAATACAAAACTAATACAGAATCATATACTTCATTTTATTTTCTTAGTTCAGTTGGGGATAGCTATTTTATAGTCAGGGTACTGCTGCAGATAGACTGATAGACTGATGTAAAGGGAGACAGGCAAGTCAACAAGGTATGAGGTATGTGCTAAATCTTTTTCTGCTCTTGCTCTCTCGTTGTAGATGAACATGGACATTTGAAAATATACCTGCCCAAAAAGCTGCTTGAATGTCTACCAAAATGCTCCTCGCTGCCAAAGGAGAGACACCGGTGGAACACTAATGAGGTAAGGCCACCTCTTCTTATCCCACAATGTTCTCCTCAATCCATCTCCTTGCCCATAGGACACCTTGCTCTCTTTTTAGGCTCTTGTGTTTCCGAGCAATGAGAACACACTCATTGGGGATCCTTAACAACAGGCTCATACTGCATAGTAGTCACAACACAAACACCTGTTCAAGATTAACCCTGATCCACCAAAATATTGGCATAGATGACCGTCTTCTTGTCAACGCCGTGCGGTCTGACCGTGTCACGTGGTACTGCAACATTGGACCTGCATACACAAGTCCAACATGTGTTAGGTTTTGCTCATGTTTTGCTAGGATGTTTTGCTCATTTGTCAGTTGTTTTTGTTACATCTGTTACATTTACAGTCCAACTTCAGAAACACGTTTTGCTGCAGATCACAATATATACAGTGTCTTTTAACTGCTTTTACATACATTTTGTTTGAATTTGATCTAAGGCTTCCTCTGATCTCTGTTTGACCGCTATGATTTGGACATCTTTCTTCAACACAGAGAACACACTGTCATTGGGCTCTGCATGGATAGTATGACCTTTAATCACACTGTGATCTCTGGCAGAATAAAAGATTAAATAGATAAAACAGTCTCTCTCTCTCTCTCCCTCTCTCTTTCTCTCTCTCTCTCTCTCTCTCTCTCTCTCTCTCTCTGTTGTCACACATAAAATAAGCCAGCTGTAAAATGACTGTGTGACATGTAGCTTATGTTTAATATAGCATTGGCAATGCCCATTCCTAAAGGAAGCCACACTTAAATTCAGAGTGACTGTCAATTGTATATTGATTCTTTTTCACATGACTTCACTGCTGCTGTATTTAGCAAGCATTATGAAGGGCTCATAATTTAAACATAAACAGTGTTTAACATAGGCAGCGTAAATGCCTCCAGGTGTCTCACATTTCATATTTTCATCACAATAAGAGAAGATAACACAACTCGTTTAGTTTTCTGTCTTGAAAATGAAAGCGAAAAATTGTTTTGATTTGTATGCTAGTATGAGACGAAATCACAAACGCTGTTTGCTGTGGCTGTCCTTGACCTATAGGCCAGTCATTTTAAATTATGCCTTGCATTTTCAGTACAGCTCCTTTTATCATTTAATAGAATAGAGAATGTGTCTTGCTTGAGTCCTATGTTGTATTTCCTTGAAATGTGTTTTGCATATATGTTAACACGCACTGTTCACATATTACATGGAGACTGCCAGGAGACTGGAAACACAACATAATTTAGCTGCTCAAACCTTGGTGATAATATAATTGATCCCAAAGAAGCAAGTCCAGTTTCAGCACACTAACTAGCAGCCAATGGTGTCATCAGAGGAACGGTGCCAAATGTGTAATAGCAGTAACACTGTCTCTTTAATTAATGCTGCTTTATTCTTAATCTATTCAAGGAAAGTGGGAAACACTTTAAGGGTCATTTCAACTGCAGTTCTGGACATTTTGGAAAATGCTTTTACTATATTCAGATGGACATCAACAAAGTACCATTAACATTCAAATATTTTTATACATACATGTGTGTAATTGTCTTGTCTATAGCTATCCCCATATGCAGCAGTTTTCAGATGATGAATTAGTAGCACTATATAGTATCCATCCCCTTGAACTGGAGAACTTCTTTGCGTTAGTGTCACACTTAGCTCGCTCCTGCAACAGTAAGTGACAAGTCATAAAAACTTCTCTTTCTTTTTCTACTAAATTAAATCAATGGCATGTTTTTGTCTTTAATTATTATGGTAACATATTACAGAGACAATTTCTTTGCCTCATTTGCATCCAAACCTTTTTTCTCAGAGTGAGAATCTATATATTTAAGGCTGTCATTTTCAATATAGATACAAGAAAATCTCACCCGATTAAGAAATTGGTATTGGAGTGATTAGTAGTAATTAGACCTAAATTCACGAAGACTTGATCAAAGTCAGTTGTATTTCATGACAAATATGAAAACCAATATGCTAAAACCATCCATCCATACCTTTGGGTAACAAATTGCGATGATATAAGTACAGTCATCTGTAGTGATGAAAGTTAATTGACTGAAAAACAAGCTGAAGATATGGCTAAGACTAAACGTTGGGTTCTGAGCTACAGGATGTGACTAAAGCTATTATTTCATTGACATTAAGTTAGGTCATTATTTTTATGTTACATTTTTATGTTCAGTCTTCGTATGCCTTGTCTGACTTGTATAGGCTCTACGTTTTAAGATAGATTAATGTTTTTTTATATTTCTGGTGCCGTAAACATACGGGTCTGAAGGAGTAGGCTAAATGACACTGCTGATTAATAATAGGACAGTGAGGAATACACACACGTATATTGTAGGTCTCCATCTGCCTCTTCTTTGCTCACTAGCCGTAGCCTAGTTATGAAAAAATGTAAAACACTTGTGTGTTTCTAATTGGCTGATGTTGTAACTTGTTTGCCCTGGCTGACCTGCATTGTGCTGCTAGCAGTCTAAATTAATTAACACGTTTTTGAAATTGATCTCAAAATGTAAGCCTAAGCACTTGTTTGGGATAAATACTGTCGGCTACAGCTGTTGGCATGTCTCGTCATTTATTACCCAAATTAAATCACAACAGACACGTTTTGGGAAAAGAACCACATGTTGTTACTAATGTTACTGGAGATTCTTGTGTGGAGGTTCGGGGTTGTTGTGTTGCTAGGATTTTGGTGATAAATGAGCGAAAAGAACATTCCAGCGTTGTTGTGGTTACGCATTCCAATGGTGCTTTCCAGGGTTGTGGAGAGCAAAGCAACCTTCCCTAAAATCAAGGACGTTTCTCTTATGCACGCCATGCAGACCAGGGCGTCTGTGCCTCATTGGTGGCAGACAAGCAGGCAGGGAGGGATCAGAGAGTCTCTTGTCGGTGTGATTGTGTGACTCTTAGTGAAAGTGACACCTCATCAATTCTGTGCATATTTCTGGCGCTGGTTCAGCATGCTTAATGCAAACTTGTTGTTCTTCCATTTCTTCCATTTAAGGAATCTCACTATTCTGGTAGGTTAGAGCTGTTGATGACTGGAGCAAAAAGGAAATTGATTGTATGACATACGGTATACCATACACTTTTTTTTCTCCCTTAACACTCGGTATCCCATACAGTTTACTTAAAGACGGCTCCTTTGGCGACATTTTGCATGAAATCTATCAATGTTGGCATTTAGCAACATAAAAATAGGCCTGTCTTAAACCATATACTAATGTAAATCAATATTGGTAAGGTATCTGCCTTGCCCATTTTTGCAGGTTGAACATTATTTGCACCTTCCTCTTATTCAAATCTGAAAGAATTCAATTTCAGCTTCATTCATGAAGAGGTACACATTTCATTTTCCTCCAGCAGGAAAGGATCGAGGCTACAACTTGCTTTTTGGAATCTGTAATCTGTAAGGAGGGAGGGCCGGGGTTGTGCTGCTGTCGGGGTGAGGGCTGGGGTTGTGCTGCTGTC
>OMKK01029933.1:0-15542 GCA_900302305.1 Polymixia japonica | reverse complement strand
ACTGTCTAAAACACCCACACCAACACAGGGACAGCAATACATCAAAACCATGCTTCACTTCGTGTGGAAGCAGTGAGGGGTCTCCTCTTCTCCTCATTCCAGTAGGTTTTATCATACCTTGTTGGGCCCAGGCCAGTTTCTTGCCCGAGCGCAGGCAGGCGGTCATGCCAAAGGGGTTGAGGGTGATGCTTTGTCGGAGACAGGAGAGCAGCTGGTACAGGGGGAAGGAGCGGCTGAGTTTGGAGTAGCCAGCCTGTGTCTGGAGCGGGGTTTTGGACAGTAGCTTGTGGACTGGCTGGACAGCTTTGCTGTGGCTCACCGAGCCCTCCAGTAGCAGGCTCAAGCCCTGCACAGCATCCAAGGATACCTGGACAACCACAAGTGTAAAATCAGCTTCAGTGCATTGTAAACATTTGAAGGGTTTCATTTCAAACTCTTAGATATCCATTTTAGTCAAAATTCTGAAATTCACCACTCAATGCTCCTAAAACGGAAATAATTCTACCTTAAAAAACAACTATTTAATGAGCAAATGTGTAAAGATGACTCATAACTTTAATAGTAACTTTTAGTAACTTGCTTTCATGCCAGAATCACTGTGTTAGAATAGGCGGCAACCTTTTCAAATGGTGGTTATTTTGTTGTTTTGTTTTGTGAGCTTGTTGCTGCGACTGTGACTAACTACCCACAGACCTGGCTGTCTCGTATGGCCTGTCCAGAGCCTGACAGCTGGCCTGGTTCCACCAGCAGCTCCAGCACTTCACCAAGGTGGCTCTGCACAAAGGACAGGTGGGCCTGGTCATCCCAGTTCTGCTGAGCCAAGCCAAGACACACAGAGACACAGAGACAGAGAGACACAGAGACACAGAGACACAGAGACACAGAGAGAGAAAGAGAGAGAGAGAGAGAGGACTGTAATAGGCAAGAATGACAGACTAAACGATGAGAATCAACTTGTTATCCAGGTGTCCAAAACTGGATAATGTATTTTTTACAGATGCACATTGAGCAGGAGATAATAGTCAGAATTACAAAATGGTTTGTCAAACAAATATTACACTGTACTCTCTGCTAAAACCTTGTCTTTGTGCCAGTGTGATATGAGATACGTTTTATATAGAAGGATGACCTTGTTCTGGGAGCTGGTCTTGGCCTCTCGGTCTGAGCAGGAGGAAGGAGAGCGAGCGCGGGGGCTGGGCCACTCTTCACCAATCAGAGAGTTGCGCAGAGATACGCGGTTCAGCTGCTGGATGTAGAGGAAGATGAGGAACTGCAGCGTGTCCACAGACAACTGAAGGAGAAAGGGGAGAAAAGGAGTGCATATCAATATCTCATCCGCATAAAGTTCAGGATGTTTTCCTCACTGGGTGGTTTTCAGTTCCTGAATACAACCCTGGCCTAGGGCAACTATGAGCTCAGAAGGTAATAAACAGTACAACCCCATGAGAGTCAAAAGATATACAAAGAAAAATAACAGAATCAGATAGTATTACATTCTTAAGGAAGCTGAGCCTCCTCTCTCAGTACACTCTGTGACAAACTCGTACGTCCCTTTGCTTTTCCCACCTTGCTCCTTTGGCGGTCCAGCTCTTTAGGAGAGGAGCACTGGGATAGGGACTCCGCCCAGCCCAGCCTCTCCTCGGGGGGGTGGCCTGTGAGAAGGTCAAAGGTCTCGAAGTAGAGCCATGCAAGGTCTTCTGGTAGCTGCAGCTTCCCACAGGCAATGTGCCTCCACATGGGCCAGCCCAAAACAGGGAAGCAACCATCCCGTGTACGCACATAGGAAGCCATCTTACGAAGATAGTGCAGGCTGAGCTTGGCAGGGGGAGCCACCTAGAAAGGTCTCATATCTTAGTCATTTTGCAAAATGTATATCCTGAAGGAGATACAGTTAACTCAGTGAACTTATAATGGTGAAGAGTGCAATAGTCACCTGCAGCGCTCCCAAAAGAAAAGGTTCCATGCGTGGCCATATGCTCACACTGCCCGCCTCCATGTCTGAGGAGACAATATAGAATCGCTGTGGAAATTAAACCTGTCATATAAGCTACAGAATACTGAAGAAATGTCGCACTGTACAAGAGCGATGTGATCTGAACAACAGTAACCCATAAAATTACAATTCAGCATATTTAGACAAAATCAACAACTATCAACAGCCATAGTCCTTACAGCCTTAACTAATGTGTCGTCACAGGTTAGATTGTCAAATAAATTAGAAAAATAACAGCTTCAATCCCTGAGGAGCTACGTTAGCACTAGTGACAGTTGTGTCCAGTTACCTAACATTATAGTTCCCTCAAACAATGTATAATGAAGATGCTCACCAGAGGGGATTTAGAAGTGGATATATGCAATGCCGACTGAAAAATAAGTAGGTACGCCGCATACCTGCGTATACCCTGCACTACACCACTGCTTAGATGACAAACTAAACATTACATAAAGCTAGATAGCCATATCCTAAGGCTGGGTTCACACCACACCTGTCCAAAGCACCACAAAGCGCCGGGAATCGCAGCCAGTGTCCTTTCGCCACCAATGTTAACAGATTGGACCGTTCAGACCTTTTTTTTAGTCTATATATAAATATATTAAATATATTTTCTTTTAGTACTGAAATATAAATAACAGCAGGTTTAAAGTGGCAATCTCGAAGATCTCCATTTCACTCTCTTTGGTGGCACCTATGGTGAAAAGTGGTAATTGCATGTGTGTTTTTGTACCTCACTTCAAGGGGAAAACACGTCACCAACGCTAATTTGAATACATGGCAGAAAAGTCGCCACAGACACCCAGTTCTTAATACTCAAATACTCAATACTGCAAATGCAAGGGCTTTCATCAGTGGGTCATAGGCTCAATCACCATCGTGTTACCTCATTTGGCGATAGATAGTGACTTAGATATTTATTTTATTGGCAGAAAGAAATATCATGTGAGAAGTGATTGCTCTTCTGTACGAGCCGTTTCAGGGAGAGGAACACGTAACTGTCGTCATGTAATCTCTCATATATTTGTACCCCAAAATGTTAAATGGTGATAGCTTGACCACTGTTTTCCAAAGTGGTGATAGCTTGACCACAGTGACGCCCAGGACACACCGCCTACCTGTGTGCGAGTGTGATGGCTACCTCACTGAACTGCTGTGACTTATGGCAAGCCTTTATAACATTTAATCGAACAACACTCCTATCTGTAATTACATTTTAGATATCCATAATTGTCAAACTTGTATTCTCACTAGTCAGAATGGTAATTAAAGATATACACAATAACATTCTTACTAGTAGAAATTGTTTCAAGATATCTACAACTTTGATTGTACCAGTCAAAACTAAATTTAAAATATCTAAAAATCCTTAAAAAATACAAGTGGCTGTTTTAACATGTAATAGCTAGACTGGATATATAGCACAGATATCTGTAATTCAATTCTTCCTAGTCAAAAGAACATTTCAGATATCCACAATGACATTCTTTCTATCCACAATTGTCATTTCAGATATCCACAACGTCATTCTTCTTATGACAAATGACGTCAATTTTGCAATTCATGTGTATCGGGCTTTCAATTTCAGATATCCACAATTGCATTTTTGATATCTAGAATTCTATTTTGTGTATATCCACAATTGTCATTATGACTAGTTATAATGCAATTTCAGATATCTACGCATCTGCCAGAGCAAATAAAACATGAGTTTGCAGATTCGTCTGGTTCCCAGGCTAATTGATGTCCATTGCCTGGTGTATTTCGGCTGTACAGCTTCCTTTGCCATCATCAAATAGCATATTAAACTGACATTACAACAACACAGTCATAACAATAGTGAATGGCCGTCTACGACTAAAAGTCACAGCCAGTCAGTTGGTGGGATGTTACTTGTTGTAAAATCTTAAAGATATGATATCCATAAGCACGCGTCAATGTTCTCATGACAACTAGAAACGATGTTTCTCAAAAATACTTGACCGTTACAGCATCTTAACAAGCGAGCTACCATGATGCAGCTAACATGCAGCTAACATTACATAGATAATATTAAAATGTGTAAAAGAAAGAAGTGTTATTTTACCAGAAAGGGGAAGGTGCCTTAATGGCTGGAGCAATGACCTCACAACTGTTTCCACCTAAGTTAACATTTAGCTAACTAACTTGAACTTTAACTAACGTTAACGATGCTAACGTTAGCTTGCTAGGCTATTGAAGCAGAGTGTTAGAGACACCTGCCCCCTTGGTCTTACTTTCAGCGTCTGTGTTTGTCCAAGCAAAACCTTGATTCGCCTCGATGTGCCAGAAAGGTGGGCTGACGGGCAGAGTCCTTCATAAGTGAAAGGAAAGATGAGGAACTTCAGTCCTGTTCAGTCTATGTTTTGAAATAGCAAGCCAGACAGTCACACGTCTGACGTGCTTCCTATTTGGCGCCCTGCTCTGCAAAGACTTCAGAACTCCCATCTGTTGCGCGCAGCTCACGGGGACGCGCTTAAGATGCACTGGTTCTGTTCTCACTAAGGTCTTTTCAGTAACAAAGGCTACCGGTTTCGCCCGAGAGAACTAAGTGCGCAAATTCTGATTTATATCCTGCTCAAAAAACTGCATTTCAAGACAACTATATGAAAAGTTAAGATATCTTGTGTGTATTATTTTAAGAAGCGGGCGGAGTTTCTTCGAGAGGCGGGTCTTCCGACAGCAAGTGGGCGGGTTTTCCCTGACAGAAGGAAGAAGGTTAGTGACTGACAGCAGGAAACCAATCTTCAAAAGCCGGCTTTTATTTTGGCCTTCTTCAAGAAATACAAGGATCAATGGCCGTCAAGGGGATGAATCTGTGTAATGTTTGCTGTCTACTCCTTTATTTTACTACGGCGGTGCTTGCAGGGTAAGATGTTTCTAATACACACTAGTAAAACCGCATCGCCAGCTGGTACACATGTTCCATTGTGATTGGTCTAGCCGACTCAGAACAGCTCCCCATGTGTGGATTGACCTGGAACAGGCAGAGTAATACTGTCTGAAGCTAACTTGTCGTATTGCTTCTTTGGCTGGCTTGTTATAATGTAGAGTTAGTATTCAAATGGTACTTAATTGTCTAGTAATGTAACAGCCATGTTTTGAATTGATTCCAAACCTGCATAGCTAGGCTAGCTGGTTTCCTCCTCAGGACAAGGGTAGCAGCTAGCTAGTTGGTTATAATATAATTAATTAAAGCATGTATCAAGTTGACCACAATCAGCACTAGTATATATATATATCATCGTGCCTGATTATGTTAGCTTTCTCACACGAGATAATTATATTTTGCTCATGTGTAGCTTTTTATTCATGCTCCTTGTATCTCTCCTGTAGGCGAGATTTCTACAAGATCTTGGGAGTGAGCAAGTCTGCATCAGTCAGGGACATCAAAAAGGCCTATAGAAAGCTGGCTCTCCAGTTACATCCTGACCGAAACCAGGATGACCCACAAGCTCAGGACAAATTTGCAGACTTGGGGGCAGCTTATGAGGTGGGCATATATGTTCTGTATTTAATACCAGCGACGACTTAAGCACTGTTAAATTATTTTATTTGGAAGATGTATGTGGAATATCCATAAGTGTTACGTATTACAGTAACAAGTTTTGCATAAGATTTCTATTGTGTGTGGAAGAAGGCGTGATACAAAAGTCTTTTGTACGCGACCTATTTGGTTGTCGTTGGAAACGCTTCGGGGATCGCGATTGGCCAAAGAGACCGTGTGGCTGCGTCTGATTGGCTCTTTCTGATACGTCGAACTCCTGGCGTTTATCAAATCACTACGTGGAGCACCGGGAGTGATTTCAGATACACGTTGCAGGTGTATTTGAACCCAATGTAACCCCACATAATATTCTATTGAATTGTCGTGTGACATGGTATCTGATACAATAGTCAAAATAGGAAGGTTTCATTATTCTGAGACTGACGGATTGTTTATCTGTAGGTACTCTCAGATGAGGAGAAACGGAAGCAGTATGATGCTTACGGAGAGGACGGTCTCAAAGAGGGTCACCATGGTTCACACAACGATATCTTCTCCAGGTTTGTTTAAAGGGGCTAAATAGCAAAATTATTCATTAAAGTATGTATCAAAATATCTTCTGTAAGTAAGTAAACCATAAGTAAAATAATGAATTAAATAATAAGATAAATATAAGTAAACTATAAAGCACCTTTCAAAATGAATGCTAAAAGTAAGTAAGTAAAAGTTTATTTTTATAATACCCCTCCCAGCATGAGTGCACAGAGTGCTTTACAAAGAATGACAATCATAAGGTGCAGGCAATACAACCACAAAACATAATACAGAAAAGATTAAAATTACATATAACAGAGTGGCCCTAAAATCCTACTTGAAAGTTTCTCAAACCCTAAGCCTGAGTGAGTCTAGGACTGCTCGAAAGTCTGCCTGAATAAATAGGTCTTCAGGAGCCCCTTGAACAAGTTAAGGGTAGCTGCAGATTTCATGATGGGAGGCAGTGCGTTCCACAGTCTTGGGGCGACCGCCCCGAACGCCCGGTCCCCCTTGGTCTTAAGTCGGGTCCGGGGCACTGCCAGGAGACCCAGGTCAGAAGACCTCAGGGAGCGTAAGGAGTGGTGTGAGTAATGAGTTCGCAGATATAGGCAGGGGCTTGGCCAAAAGGTGCTGTGCAATTACAAGATACAACATAAAAATAAATATAAACATTTAAAAACAAAAAGGAGCACAGAATACAAATAGACACACATTACAACATAGAGTTCCAACTTTAGGAATCCTGTGGTCACAGAAAATGTACTTGTAGTTCCTGAGGGTTTGGAAGAGACAAGTGTCTGTCTGTTTGTATGTATATAAAATGTTGCTGAATGTTTTAAAGTTTTGATGACAAAAATTTAAACTGTTGAAACTGACTATACTTGCCTATAGTAGTAGTTTTAGCTTTAATATAGTAGTAGTGATGGAGTTAGTCAACGCTGCCAAAAAATGTCTAAAGAAACTATGCGTCTTTTTTTGCATGTTCCCTTCCTAGCTTCTTTGGTGACTTTGGATTCATGTTTGGTGGCAACAGACAGCAACAGGATAAAAACATCCCCAGAGGAAATGACATTGTACTCGACCTAGAGGTCACACTTGAAGAAGTGTACTCTGGGAACTTTGTTGAGGTGAGCAGATGACAATTCTTACCTTTCGTACCATATGAAAATAATTTTCTCTAACTATTAGTCTAACAGTATGCAGTCCTCTTGGTTTGAATTTCAAAACACACAAACTGGAGTTTGTACTATATTGTGGAAAACAATAGTATTCAGCAGTAAACTACCCACCCAGTGTTCAGCAAGGCATTTCTCATCCATGACCTGCTAATGTGTTCAACTCCCTGCCGAAACACATACTGTATTTCATTTGCACTTTATCCATTCCCACTTTAATTTGCCATGCAGGTTGTACGTAACAAGCCTATAGCCAAAGAAGCACCTGGCAAGAGAAAATGCAACTGCAGACAGGAGATGAGGACAACACAACTTGGACCTGGTCGCTTCCAGATGACTCAGGAGGTGGTCTGTGATGAGTGCCCCAATATAAAGTAGGTCATGGTTGGGGTCTCAAAAGTCTCTCCTTCATTCCCTAAATTCTCAGCAACCTGGGATAAACCATTTATATTTGATGAGTCACAACATCCAGCAGGCTTTTGTACTGACTTAAAAATCTCCATTAATATCAGAGATCTGGTGTGAATATGCTGGTATTATTTATTTATGGATGTGGCTGTGTTCTCAATTGCAGGCTTGTAAACGAAGAGAGAACCTTGGAGGTGGAGATTGAACAAGGAGTAAGAGATGAGATGGAGTACCCTTTCATTGGAGAAGGTATGTTGACTCACGCCTGAAGGCCTACTATGGTTTTTAGTATGGTTTTTAGTATTTACTATGGTCTCTCTTCTCATCCTTGTTGGTTGATCCACAGGAGAACCTCACATCGATGGAGAGCCTGGAGATCTACGTTTCCGCATCAAAGTTTTGAAGTATGAACATTAATAACGTACTTTGAGGCTAGTTTTGATTTAGTCTGTGTTTTGCAACTAAAGAGTCTAGGTAGGGCAAAATCTCACATTGGCGACTTAAGCAAAGAATACGTTGGTAATGTTAATGTCCCACCAGACATCCCGTGTTTGAGCGTCGAGGAGACGACCTGTACACCAATGTGACTATCTCTCTGGTGGAGGCTCTGATTGGTTTCGAGATGGAAATCACACACTTGGACGGACATAAGGTGTGTTAAGGAAGCCTAACACACACACATGTTTTTGTTTTATAACAGTATGCTAATATGGGACATTTCAATCTGCCATGAATGTTTTGGAAAGTTTCACATTTTTAGGGTCACTAATGAGCAAAGGGGCTGAGGTGTTTAAATATCACCTTGTGAGTTTAACTGGATCGCTACTTGTCTCTTTGCATGACAGGTCCATATAGTGAGAGACAAGATCACCAAGCCCGGCGCTCGCCTGTGGAAAAAAGGAGAGGGTCTGCCCAACTTTGACAACATCAACATACGTGGTTCTCTTATCATCACCTTCGATGTGGAGTTCCCCCAGACACAGCTGGATGACCAGCAGAAAGACGGTGAGAATAGGGGGATAGCGCATAAGAGGTGGTGGTGGTGGTGGTCGGGGTCTGGAATACAGAGATGGGAAATGAGGGTGACGAGGGTAAAGATTACAGCAGTTGTATTGTCTATGCCTTTAACAGAATCATGATACGTTTTAGTAGCTTATGTAATATCAGCGATACTGAAGATGTAATTCTGTGTGCTGTTATTAAATATTGTTTTTTTTCTTTGTTTTTTTTGTTGCAGGTATTCAGAATATTCTGAAACAGGGTTCAGTACAGAAGGTTTACAATGGACTACAAGGATACTGACACACCAACAGACACAGCCTGGACTGAGTTGTCTGACAGACACACACACACACACACACACACACACCGTCAATCAACAGGAGCTTGCTCAATGAACCGGGCTAGGGTGTATTTATTACTTTCAGATTGTTCTCAGGATGGCTTGAATTGATTTGTTTTTACTTTTTAATGTTCTACATTTTGCCAACAGTGGCATATTTTGCTGTTGTTTTATTTAAAGTTTATAAATGGAGAGGATGCCATGTCATACAACCCCCCCACCATCTTGCCATCTTTCTTTCTTTTTTTTTTTTTTACTCAAATCCCCTAATTTTCTTCAGAGTGGAGAATTAAGATCACATAAATACTATCTACTCCTTTATCAACCACTGTACCACTCTGGAGCATCACACCCCTGGGCACCCTGTCACAACCTACTACATCTGAGGAATGAAGGCGAAACTACATACAGACTGGAAATCTAGTTCACCCGGCCGTGCTTCTTGTTGACGACTTCCACCAACTTCTGCAGGACTGGAAGACCCCCACCCTCGTCTATTTTAATTAGTTTTATGAATGTAAGGCAAATAACCTCAGCTGTTGAGTGATAAAACAGAAGGCACCCTGCCTTCCTTGGTTGGATTCCTGTTCAGTTACACTTTGTAAATAGGGAAGAACAAAGTTCATCTGTTTGTTGCATTGGTTTCCTAGTTTATGTTGGTGCTTTACTGTTTGGTTGTTTTTGACCCGTTGTGATGCAAGCTCTGTCGGCCTTGTTGTTCTCCAGGGCCACTGTGGTGAGAGTTGATCTCTTCAACTGAACAGTGGAGTTGTGTCATTACAGTGGGACAGGATGTTACCTGTTGTCCATCCCCACCTCGGGAGCTGTTTCATTCACACACAGTCTCTCTCTCTCTCTCTCTCTCTCTCTCTCTCTCTCAAATCAAACCTCACTAAAAGGGACTTAAGAGTGTGATGCATCAGCAGCCGCATGTTGCTGGCTGCAGCAGTTTGGATTACAAATGTTCCCAGCTCAGCTTCTTTTTTTTTTTTCTTTTCTTTTCTCATGGCTAAACATTGGTGATATCTAGCATAGGTTTTCCATTCATCTATTATTAGATTACAATGCTGCCTAGGGAGGGGAAATGTACTTTTTTGACAAACAATTCGAATAAAGATTTCTATAAATGCCAAATACATGTCCTATCAATGTTTGACCAGCAGATGGCGTTCAGGCTATGGTTAATGAAAACGCACGTCTGACATGAAGGATGAGTGATTAAACTGGATACAAGAGTTCACTGAGTAGAAGAGGATTGAGATGGATCGCTGTGCACCATGTAGGTGACACATTTGTTAGCCTGGAATACATGATTAGACTCCATATTTCAAAACCTGTTGTGATCCCTTTCACTTTGGGACAGATTTGTAGCTGATTTTGAATATATTGCTCAAACCCTGGTTATCTGGGTGGGAGAAAATGATGGCACTTTATCTGATGTTTTGGTTATGTAATTACATGCACATAATGGTGTCCATTTAGATTACATTAATCATTGGATTTACTTATATCGGTGAGTGAAGATAATATAGCAATGAATGCTGTATTGCTCTGTAGCAGTGATAGCCCAGATTTATTGGTAAGATTACTAGAAAATGGTGTCTCTAAGTGTGTGTGTGTATGTGTGTGGTCTATCTGACACTGTGACAACCTCTGACACCCTCTCTGTGACCCAGGTGTTTCTACTTAGTCTCCGTCTGACTGTCATGGCTGCCATCTGAACACAGCCATTACCCACGCCACCCTGTCCCTAGCCCTAACACACACACCTCTGTGCGTGTGTGTGGGCGGTGAGCGGAGGGACTGTGGGTGGAAGGTTGGCGGGGAGTCTGTCTGCTTGGGTGCGGCAGGGGATGTCCACAGGAATCTACTCAGGATGGTTAGTTTATAGTGTGGTGGATAGTCTGCGCATCTGCCAACCAGCATTCGTGTGAGTGTTTGTGTACGTGTTTTAGCCTGTGTGTACAAACTCCCATACATCAGCACCAGCAATCATGCCGGTCTGTGCTCGTACGTGCCTGTGTGTGTGCACGTGTGAAGGCATGTTTGTGTGTGTGTGCGTGCATGTCTACGTGTCTGTCCGCGCGTGTTTATGTCCGTTGTGTCTATGTCTGTGTGTTTGTCCCTGTGCATGTATGTGTGTTTCTATGTGTCTGTCCATGTGTGTGCGTGTGGCCGATCTGTGTGTATAATGAACTCCCACAGAGATAGTAGGGCTGTGGTAAAGGGAGTTTCCTCTCCAGCCCACCACACATCCCTTAGTGATTATCAGCCTGGCGAGGCTCCAACGGTGAGCGAAGAGCTTTGTGATCAGGCCCAGATAAAGCATCTCACTGTTTCACCTCGCACTTAAACACACCAGCGATTACATCCTAACCCCGCTGGGATTCGAGCCCTCCGTTAAGACCACCATACCCCTCAAAGTCATCGCCCCAATGGGAGGTGGATTGTTTAGTTCACACAAGTTGTCAGGTCTCATTGATGCTTACACCATAATGGTTAATTTTAAAAACATACTGTGAGATAAGTTTGCCTTATGTGTGACCCCCTCCTTCAGACGTGGTTTCAAAAGAAAGGGCTTAGTGTGTTATGGAGGGACCCTTCAGAAATGTACCCACAAGTTAACCGCTTGTCACTACCGTTCTTAAAGCACACGAGGGCAGCATTGTCTCTTCAATGGCGCCCCTTACTGAATCACTTTTCATTACTCAAACGCTCTCCAGGTTTCTCCTTGTTTTGTGTGTGTATGTGTGTGCATATTGTGTGTGTGCAAGTGCACGTTTGTGCACACATACGTGAGTTGTTGATGCAGATAAGCACGGGGATCACACTTGACCCTGAGCGTAATGACTTCTAAGTGTAGCTGCAGGGTTAAGAGAGGCACAGGCTAAAGGAGCGCTAATTGAGCAATCTGCCCTCTGTAGTGTGTGTGTGTGTGTGTGTGTGTGTGTGGCGGCGGCGCCAGTGGGTGTTTTGACCTGCTCTGACTTGGCAGTGTGCTCGGTTAATGGAGCCTGACCTGTCAGGAGCTGGGCTCGTTCAGAGAAGCCCTGGAACAGCACAGGAGCATTCCTCATAGCAGAACACACACTAGTACATTCGCCCCAAAAAATATCCAACGTTCTGTTGTTCCACAGAAATATTTCAAAACACAAAGAGGACGTGTGAAATCTACTACAATGTATACAACCAGATCCATTTCCAAGTATTTATCCTTCCTGTATCATTTGAACTAAATTGCTTCTGAGAGTTTTTACTGTCCAATTCCACCATTGATTTTTATTGTAAATTCGGACAGGAAATGTATTATAGAAAATACACCCCTCTGTATTGTTGCATATAGTGATGGGATGGTAAACATGTATGTTTGCTTTAATACCTCAGGGACTGGATTCAAAATACGTGAACCACATATTCCATATTATCTGATAATTTCATATAATATTCCAAAATTACCTAAGAATTATTGTGGCAAGTCCTCCCTGCTCCCTAAAATGTATCAGAAGCCCCTAGTCTTGAATCTGAAATATCTGAAGTAAAATATTCAGGATGAGGTTTTTCTTTTACCCTTGAAGCAGTTTAGCAGAAGTGACACAAAGGGGGTAATAACTTCTTAAATTACATTTTTTGTTTGTTTATATTTCTAAGAATTCCCCATAGATTCCAATGATTTTTTTCTTTGTACTCAAATGGAAAAGCGAGATGTGTAGATTTCAGTCTCAAAAATACTCTTCTTGCAAATCTGTGAAAGCCAATGGGGTGTTGATACAATTAACCTTTTATTCTAAACATCCTAATAAATTACAATTTAATAAATAAATGAACATTGATAATCACATTTCGTAATGACAATGAAATGTCTCGTTGGAGTTATGTAATTAATAAATATAAATAATTGGTCACTTAAATCAAGTTAAAAGCAGGAGATATTTTTTCTGTACTTCCTGTGTTTAATTTTAGATCTCTGAGCTGAACAGGGTATGAAGGAAGAAGTTTACTCCTCCCATTCAACCCCCACAGAGCATTAGCAAGGATGAGTTCAATAGACAACAAAACATCATCTGACTGTTTCAATGTGTGTGTGTGGTTATCAGTGCTCCATGGCACCAACATATGCCAAGGCCGGGAGGACAGCAGGAGAGGAGGGGAGGGGGAGATTAAAAAAAAAGGACTGAAATAAGAAATGTTGATGGACAAAGCCTACAATTTGTGGGATCTGAGCATAAAGCAAACAAAGGGCAGCTTTTGTAAGGAATAATGCATGTCAGCCGTATCCTTGTCCCGCCACAGCTTTGAACACCGCTGGGGACAGCCATTGCTCCACTGTGTATGTCGTGTTGCTATATTAAAGCCAGTCACCTCAAAGGGAAAACCCTCAACTATTCAACAATTGAATGGTGGGGCTGTCATTATGGGCAGTGCGGGCAGGAAAAAGTGGCTTTGGGGGTTTTCAATTCAGCGACTTAAAGCCCTCCTGTTAGCTAGGACGAGCTGCTGTTTATCCCAATGCCTTTCTGGGGGCTAAACATAGTCAACTGTCATTATAAATCTTTCTCTCTCTCTCTGTCCCTCTCTCTCTCTGTCTTTCTCTGTCTCTCTCTCTCTCTCTCCTCCCCCATTGTAACATTTATTTATTTCTCTCTCAATTTTGTCATCTAATGACCCGTGTTGTGTTGTTATTTGAAGAGGCTGATGTCTTGCTGGTCTCCCACATCCTGAGGAAGAGAATGGGTGGCTGGGATACTGGAGGGCCAGCCCAGGACAAACACTGTTGCGGACCACCTATATGGATGAAAGACACAAGTCTATGGACAGCATACCATAGACAACATAAAGCCGGCGAGACCAATCTTTACTTCTGGAGCCGACGCTACAGAGGCCTGTAAAAGCACAAACCCTCCAGCATAAATGACCAAAATCAATTACTTATGCTGTAAGTTTCACAAAAGGATTTTTATTCAGGACTTAACTTCTACTCATCAGTGTCAGGGACTTGGACGCCTGGCAGGACAGCTTCCCAGCAGCAACGGCAACCGCTTCCAGAGCCGCGTGAATAGGGCCATATTAGGTCCTTCAACAAAACTGTATGCACAGTATATGAAATGATGTGAATATGTATTAGCTGGCGCGGGGGGGTCGAGGGCCGGGCGAGGCCAGCGAGCGCGTGGGAGAGCGCGAGCGTGGTGAAAGCGGTCTTTGTGTTTCAGAGCAGAGCCCTCTGCTGGACCCTCCCCTCAGCGCGGGGTTGCCCAGGCGCTGCGGTGGCGGATCACAGTTAATAACTGTGCGGTGGGCTGTCAGAGGCACTTAGCCTGACGCTGGGCAGGCTGGGCCAGGCATGGCCCGCAAACACTGCCTCCTCTGCCTCCTGCGCCTGGACCAAAGCACTGGACCAGGAGTGAAGAGACAGTGAGCGGACCCTACACATGGGCAGTAAGAAAAGATGGGTGACATGAGTCAGTTTACCAAATAGAGATTACAGTCAAATCTGTATGTAAAATGAATCCGAATCCCAGACTGAATGGTGTCCTCCCGTGGGAATTCTCTATTGTCAGTAATGGAGCATGGCTCAGTCAAGGATCTAGCTTAATCAGTGTTGAGGGAACAACTCCAGCGTCCACTGCAGCCATCCCTCACTGTATCCGTAAAAACATGGCAGGGCTGTTAACGCTACAAATAAGGCCCTCACCACCGCTCTCCACTGAAGCACGTCTAACAAGGTTGCCTGAGAGAGAACTTATGACCATCTCGAACCATCAGCACAAGACCTTACCTGACCCTCAACCAAGCACCTCTGCGGTCTAATGAATCCTTATCTGAGCCCAACTCATAAAGCCCACGGTCTGAACGAGGAGCGTCAAAGGAGTCAACCAATGGACACGGCTCTGATCTTGAGTGGTGTTTTTATTCCCATGCCAAACAATGCCAGTGGACGAGTTGCCTCGTCTGTCTGTGAACTCAAAGTCCAGCTCATCCCTGTTGACTAGATTAGATAACCCGGCTTTAAAGGCAGGGATCCTGTTTGCTCAGTGACTCCTCTCCACCCTAATAGCGTTTGATCTAATGGGAGATTGCAGGCAGGTTGTTGACAGTGGAGACCTATAGAGCTCCATGGTAATGGCCAAACAACACAGAGAAACAAAGCAGCGCTCGCTTTTAGTATGTGTATCGACTGGACAAAGGCCAGGTTCTTTCCTTTGCTTTTAACCATTGATAAATATACTATACCGCCTTAATTAGAGCGGTTATGGGTTGTCTTTTGCTTCACATATCATGTGTTCATAAAGGCTGCACAGCACCAGACTATTTGTATTCATTTGATTACTTATTGATTCGCATACAAACATCCGTTGTTGAGCTGGGATCTGGGGAGATTTTACAACACAGTGGTGAACCATTTCCATAGTCAGATTAGACCAGCAGCTATCAATCAAGGGATAGATGTAAATTAGATGACTGTGAATAGGCTTACCTATTCCCTCCAGCGTGCTGTGCAGCTTTATTGATGTGGGCTTTCAGCGTGAGAGTGGGTAAGTCGTGTTGCTGGCGTCTCTGGCGCTCTGTTTAAATCATCACTTCCTGTTC
>OMKK01029930.1:0-12523 GCA_900302305.1 Polymixia japonica | reverse complement strand
TGGATGAATGGATCAAGGGAGGGAGGCAGGCAGAGAAAATAAAGACACAGGTTTGAGATTGACAGGTAGAGCCTCTTCTCAACGCCCGCCTCTCGTGATCTCCCTCCCACAGTGTCATTGGCTGGATCGAAGAGATGCTGGAACGTGACGTCAATGACAACAGGAAGATCGGTAACTACGGCGCCCAGCACATCCTGTCTGGGGTCCCCAGGGATTCTGTCACTATCCTTACACACTGCAACACCGGCTCGCTGGCTACCGCTGGATATGGAACCGCACTGGGTAAGGCTGGAAACTTTGTGTGTGTGTGTGCGCTTAGAGATTGCTTAGATAGTGATGGTACTGTAACTAGAACTCTGTGTGTGTGTGTGTGTTGTGTAGGTGTGGTGCGTAGCCTCCATGCGCTGGGCAGGCTGAAGCGTGTGTACTGTACAGAGACGAGGCCATACAACCAGGGAGCCAGACTGACGGCCTATGAGGCGGTGGCCGAGGGATTGCCTGCCACGCTCATTACAGACAGCATGGCTGCCCTGACCATGAGAGAGAGGGGCATCACAGGTACGCGTCTGCACACACTCACGTATGTGTGCTTTCTTGCACGCCTAGTATCGCCCCCCCAGGTTTTCCCATATTTCCTTAACGTTCCTGTCTTTCCAACGCATTTTTCCCTCTCAGCTGTGGTGGTAGGTGCGGACAGGGTGGTTGCCAACGGTGACACGGCCAACAAAGTGGGCACATACCAGCTTGCCATCGCCGCAAAGCACCATGGGATTCCGTTCTATGTGGCGGCGCCCAGCACATCATGTGACTTGAGTCTGGAGAGTGGCCGGGACATTATCATCGAAGTGCGCCCCCCTGAAGAACTCACCAGTATAAACGGAGTCCCCATTGCTGCCCCAGGTAAGACTGGATGCGTGGTTAGGTTTGTGAAAATATACCTTTTGCATGGAACCCATGAGCATCAACAGGATCCAGTCAGCATCCTGGTTAGCAAAGCAAAAATAAAATAAGTTTAAGGGAGAAATTAAATGAGAGGAAAATGTGGAAGAACATGCTTTGACCAGTTTGGCGCCATTGTTGAAAAGGACGAGTTCAGCAAAAGATGTAGAGAAAGGAATGGAGAGGGTGTTTTCAGACCTAGGGGACATATAGTCCCTTTTTTAAATGAACCAAACTCAGTCCTCTTTAAGTGTGTGTTAAGAGTTAAAATGAAAGAGACCTCAGTTCCTTTTGTGTTCACATTGTCAGACTCGGTTCTTATTGTGGTCCACTTCACCTCTGATGGGGTGTGAGTCCACTTTCCGTCAACATATAGTTCCTTTACAACTTGAATCTTTTTTATTGTTTTGTATTTCTTTTGGTTAGCCCACAGACAGTATAATTTGGTTGTTGTTGTTTTTTTTTCAATTTTGCTAGTGTTATAATTCATTTTCTTGTCTGTCAAAATAATCGCCTAAATAATAAAACAGTCTAATTGGAAACCCTGTAATATCAGCTTGGGTCCAGTTTCGTAGTGCTTGCCTGGCCTGTATCCCTCTCTGTTTACACTTCTGTGTTTACAGTTAAAGCCAGTTCTCATTGGATCGGATGATTTTGCGTAATATTAATGCGATTATACATTACTTTTCCGAACAATCTATGCACTACCAGCTAAGTTGTGCCATAAATAGTTGTGGTGCAACCAAATTTAGTAGCTTACTAGTTACAAACTAACTAGTAGTTACTAAGCCTCTAATGGGGACTTTATGCCCTAACTAGGAGTTAAGTTACATTCAGCGGGTGCAACCCAGTCCCAGTGAGTTTGTGAGAGCTGATTGAGCCGTGTCATTTGATCTCTAATTGGACAGCCAGAGAGAAGAGGCGCTTGGTGACATCACTTTAATTAAAACACACTCGTTTAATGAGCCCACGGGCCTCTGGAGAGATGTGTGCCTGTGCACATGTGTATGTGTGTGTGTCTTCACGCTTGTCTAGCTGGCTAATATGTCTAGCTCGTAGTCTCTCTCAAAAACACACTTCATGTTTTGTATGTGATGGCACCTTTCTCATGTTTATCTTTGTGTGTTGCATTGTAATAGAAGGTCTCAGTTGTATTGAAGATCCCAGTCACTGCAAAAATGCTTATCATTTTCTCTGCAGGTATTGAGGTGTGGAACCCAGCTTTTGATGTGACCCCTCACCAGCTAATCACAGGAGGCATCATCACGGAGCTGGGAGTGTTCCTCCCCTCTGAGCTCCAGGCAGCGCTCACCGGCCGCCTCACCGCCCTCTAGACCCACCCAGCGCCCTCTGCTGGTCCATGTGTGCAACTGCCGCTTAAATGAATACTCCCCCCTCACAGACACTGTCAGTTCATCGCAACACACACACACACACACACACAAACATGGTCATGGTGGAATTTTAATTTACTACATTGGTAAACACAGTCACTGTTACATGTCAGGGCACAGAGATCAGTCGCTCACATAAAATCACTAGCCCTACAGTCTCACACACACACACACACACACACACTGCAAGGACTCAAGTAGACACACGAGTACAGTCTCCCCTTTCTATTCTTTCCTATTCCTTTTTTCTGTGGTCTCTTCCTCTCTCAACACATCCCAGGGTATCCATTCTCTCTGTCTCCCTTTAACTCTCTATTTTGCTCTTTGTCTAAATGGCTTCTGTAATGATAAATAGTGCTCAGCTAGACTCTGCCACATTAATTCTATTTGGCAAACAATCAAAGTCATTACTGAGGTCACCTTTCCGGGCCTTTTCAACTGCAGAAAAAGTGTATCTGCTGTTAAAGGTTGCACGCGGTGGCTGATATGGCCTTTTAAAATGAGTGATTTTGATCAGCCATGGTGTTTAATGGGAGATTTAAGTGCTGCTACCAACATGTAAATATATACCCTATTGCAAGTGTGTACATAGTGTGTACAAAACGAACCCCTAATAGTTAACAGTAGCATAATTCTAACCAGGCATTTGGTTATTTAAGACTAAATTCACCCAATCAAAAATGTTATATTAACATTTGTTTTCATTTTCTCTATGTAGAAACTTTTATAGAAGTATAATTCAAGCAAATTGATAGTTCATAGATATTGAAAGCCTGAATTGCATAACGATGTAGAGAATTGTATTTCACAGTTTACTACTTGCTACGAAATGTTGAACAAAAAGTGAAAGTTTCTTGATCAATCCTCCTTAGTCAGCTGAAGCCTATTATGATACATGGCTATATTTATACCTCACTTCATGTTTGTATCTTGCTATTCCTAATCGTACCACATTATACTGTACCTAACCATTTCATTAACATATCAATATCCACCATTCCCACACAGAGCACCACACAGGAAGTAGAATGGAGGGCGGGGCGGGGGAAGTCTAAAATGGGGAATTTATTATTTTTCACCATAACGGCTTCTGCTTGGAACTACTGTATCATGCTTATATACTATAGACATCGATATGTAGACCGGTACGGTGTATTCCATTCAACACTGTCTCCCCCATAATATACTACATCTGAACACGCTCACAGTTGCTTTTGATGAAGCTGTGGTTGGGCCTCGCTAGGCTAAACGGTCACTTATTGCCTCTGGGCTCTTTTTAGAATGTGATTTACTCTTTGGATTGTTCTCCTCCTTACTGAAATGCTATTTTACTAGAGACTAATTCTAACCCACACGTCTAGTATTTGAGATCAGGGGCCATGTGCATAAAATCACTTAGAGTAGACGTGATGATCAGAGACCAGCTTATCTAGTGAAGTTCCTATTGTGATGCGACCTGACTAGTGATCCTTAAAGCAGTGCTCCTTTTCTAAGAGGCTTTATGCATACAGGCCTAGATGTCTACACAACACATGCCTACTTAACTGTACTGAATGTCACAGGCCCGGACTCGGGGCCCACACTGCTCACTGCCTTACACAACCAGCAAATACAGCATTAACGCACCTCTCGACGTGGAGCGCATCTGCTCTTGTCTGTGAGCTAGCATGCTAGCAGGAGAGACGACAGCCCTTCAGTCCTTCCACCCCTAGACAACCTGCCCTCCAACCAACCCCCTTCTCTAACCACACACACGCTACCCTTGTGGGCTTAACCATTAAAAGGGGAACATCACATACACAACTCGCCTTTCTACTCCATGTGTTTCCTTGTGTTCCGAGCCACCCTCTCGACTGCCATGAGGTCCAGCAACTACACTCTTAAAAACGTAATGCTTTGGGTGGAAAAAATATATATATTTCCAGGATTGACAGCGTCTTTGTCAACTCCATATCCTTGAATCCTGTAAAAAGTCCCATTTCTTCCTCTCCTCTCGCTTCACCTAACACCTTGCCTCCTTTCCTTGCCTCCTTTCCTTGCCTCCTTTCCTTGCCTCACCTTCTCTCCCGCTCTCCCTCTGTGCTCTTATAGCCCTCTACTCACAACAATGCTGTTAAATCACACAACTGTAAAATACACTTGTGTATTGTGTTTGAGTTTTTCCCGGTTATTTTTGTCTAATTAGGAGATCAAGGTTATGTTGGGGGAGGGTTTAGAAAATATTCCAGAAAAATGTAGCAACCTTGTGGCCATCAGACCTGCAAATTATTTCACTCTAAAACTAAGAGGTACCAGATTTTTGTTTGTTTGTAAATCATGATAACTCTTTGACTGTGATCTGTTCTTTATTTTTAATTTTTTTTATTTCATGACATTGTGATTTCTGGTGATTAAGATGTTGTTTAGTACACAACACTCGGGAGGCCTCCTCAACCTACACACTGCACACTACACACTACCTCTCTGTCTGCCGACACAGACTCAAACATACAGCCATCCAATGTACGCAAGCACATACACGCTATGCTACTACAGACTCGATTGACAGATTCCATAATCACTAAAATGCTCCAGAATTTACCAACGTTAATATCTTGACCCCATAGCAAAGGATATTTGTGGTGGTACTTTTATTTTGCCAAAGTAGTCTAGATTAAAAAAAAAAGTATATCCTATTGCAAGGTGTTTTAATGCAGTTGTTTCTGCACTAAGATTTTAATGGCCGTCCTCTAGGGCTTTTAGAGGCATAGTGACAACCTCCCCTTAAGAGGCCCGATAAATGCCCAATAATCAGGTGCCAAAATTTAGCACTGGTTGTCACCTTTTACCCGCGTCCTTTTAATTCATTCAACTCGCCTGCTTGTGTATTAGCTGAAGATTAGTGTGGCCAGTGACTTCCTGGGAAGGAGTGTTGTTTGGAGGGCCTCTTTAAGTGCAAGTATGTCATTGTTTTTATTGATAATCACTCGATCTGGGTTTAGTTTTGTAATCTGTGGAAATAGTTCAAAACTGGATGTTTTTTTATATATATGTATATGAATATAATGCTGTAAAGTGCAGTCATGAATCAAGATTTCTCTTTCACATCAGTACAATAAAGAAGAGGGAATAAAACCACCATGAAATAAGATTTCTGCCTGTGATTTTGGTTCATCTATCGTTCAAAATAATAGGTTGTCTTGTGAATTTATATGCCTTAATTCATTCTAAACATGTGTGGCTGACTTGTCATACTTGCTGTAGTAGGACTTAAGTCCTCCTGAAGTAGGACTTCTACCCTAGAAAACTAGTTATTTGCTGATCCTCCTGTCCTGAAGGTGGCTACAGTTTCACGAATGTTAGGGAGCGACAGTCGTCGAGTTGAAGACTTTCTGTATCCGGGGCAAGGAGGCATGTACTCATGTACATGTAAAAATGGCGCAAGGTAAACAGAAGTTCAAAGCGCAGCGGCCTGGGGGATCAAAGAAACCCCAACAAAACAAACAGAAAGGACCCAAGAAAGGAGGTATGGATCAATTTTCCTTGCTCGTATTAATTTCCCCGCAGAAAAGCTGGACCCGAAATAAAGAAATATTCTTTAAGCAGCGTCGACATGTGTGGCAGGAGGAGCCATGTTGGCTCATATGGGGCTCTGGAAAGACTCCCATTGCTTGAATTAGTCCTTTAGGTTTGGAAACTGTACAATGCGCATAATACCACATTTAATTGACTAACTAATTATCTACCTGCTACATTTATCATCGACCGAACGCACCAACACGGGTTAACGTTGCAGCAGTCTTGGACAGCTCATTCTATTTATGTACAATAAGTCTTTCCAAAGCTAGAAATACGCAGTTGATAATCTCTTGAGAGGCAAATCCTGGAGCTGCTTCTTTAATACTGTGAAGGGAAGGCTGATTGACAGCCTTCAAGCGAGATTACCAAATAAACCACGCTTATTTCGGTTAGTCTAACTCATTAGTTCTACTTCTTTCTGTAGTTGTTGGATTTCCAACTTTCTCATCTTGAGTTTCTTGCACTGAAGCTCTACATCCAGTGTATCAATTTATTTTAGTTTTCCGAATGGCTTAAATACATTTACTGAAACATTGTCATCATTCTCAAAACTGTAAGTGTAAACCCCCACAACAATATAAGTGTGTAGCACAACACTATTTCACCTGCAAAACAACCTAAATCAATCTAATGTTTTTACTCGCGTCTCTGCTTAGATGTCAGGAAAAAGCGAAAAACGGAAAAGTGAAAGACAAACAAGTTTTTAAGAAGTGAAAACAACATGCAGCGGACTTCTTTCCTAAACTTTATTTATTCTTTGGTAAATTGCCCACCTGTTACCCTCGTGTTCGCTTTACGTTTAAACCAGTTTACAAGATTATGTTCATATAAAGCAATTTCAGTCTTACAATAATAACACGGAGGTTTTGTTTTTCATTACTGTAGCTGATTTTTATAAATGACGACAAAAGCGATTATTGTTAAAGAGTTTGGCCCAATCTCAATGTCCACACTCACGGACTGACGGACTTTGAAGCGTCCCACTGTCAAATCAAGTGCATGAGTTTATGTTCACTTTCTTTAAGTCCGCATTTCTGTAGACTTTACATGAGGTAATTACCCACAGTTCATAGCGTTGTGACGTGAAATACGGGGTTACCAGGGGAAGCCCGGACGCGTTAAAAAAAACGGTAAATAAACACGGACAAGGAGCTGGTACATAAAAAAACACATGAAATCAGAGGAATGCAAGCATAGGTTATGTTATACACCTAGTTTATTCATCAACCATTTCTTTTAATTTTTGCTTAATGGTGCTGTTTTGACAAAAACAAGTAAATTATTTTATATTATAAACCTCTCATCCACTCTGTAAGGCAAGAGCCTGGAAGACAGGTAGTCGGTCCCTTAAGTGTCTTGGCCGTGAAGAAAGTAAAAAAACGTAAAATAAAAAGTCCCAAACCCACAATCGTTCGTAACATGTTTTGGTGTTGTCAATGTAACATGATATGTTGTGCTGTCTCATTCCTATTTATACCATTTCGAGCCCTTGCACTTACCATGTGACATCAGTTAAGTCTGTGAGAGTTCAGGGCTTAGGCCTTAGGGGGGGACATTGAGATTGGACCTTTATTTTTGCTCAGCAACCACGTAAAACAGGCTTGCGGCTGCTGACCTGTCGTGTAAACAAACCAGGAAACTTGGCCCCGCCCTAAGCCAGTCTTTCATCTGCCGACAGAACGCCAGTAGCTGCCATTGAGGTGCCAGAAGATGCCAGTGTGGTGTCACTACCTGCCAGTGCCACTAGGAGGATCCAGGTGTCACTCTGAAATAGCTCTTACGTGAGGCGTTTACACGGCCATTTTGCCCCGCCACGGTAGACAATATAAAGGGGAAACACTGGTGACCACGCTCAATTATCTCGACTGCTTGAATCAGAATCAGATTTCCTTTTATTGCTGAGTATATTTGCACATACAAGGAAAGTGACTGTAAGCATTAAGCATTATTAAACAAGAAGAGCTACACAACAACTACAAGTGCTACACAAAAACCTGTCTTGAATTAGTCTGATTGCGTGCACCTGAAATGACCTTTATGGAACTGCTTTAACCCGACTGACTTTTGGGTTAAGTCAGGTTTTGCAAATTAATAATCGATAATAAATAATCCTCGCTTTTCTTAGCGCGATTCATGGAATATCCCCTATCTGGTGTACGTTTTCTGGGAATATGGACTTAATACCTTTGCTATAATGGAATTCTGTTCATTGGATCGTATAACTTTAACCAGTGGTTCTCAAGCTTGAGTCGGGGGACTCCAAGGAGGCCTCAATGGGGTTCCCAGCAAAATTAGAAAAAGGTTAATTTTGCTATGATTTAATTCAATAAAATAATCCCATTTAGAGAGTGAACATGTACTACTCTAATTGTATGTTTCATGCTCACCACTATTATCTCTGTGCACAGTGCAGACAGTTCAATACTAAGTCAATAGCAAAAAGACTCTTCACAACTCTATATTTAGTCAAAATCTGTGTCTGTGAAAACGTTTGAGAACCCATGCTTTATAATGTTTTTCTTGATGTCACATAGAGCCCTGGCCCTGGTTACAACTTGTGTTTTGTATTCAAAAGGGAGGATCATTGCACCTAAAAAGGCCCAAGTGGTTCAGCAACAGAAGCTGAAGAAGGTAAAATGAACAGTGTATGACAATGGAAGTCACGGTTTTAATCTGCCTAGAGCTTTCATGCTAGTAGTGATGTTTGAAAATTAAAACCACAGTAAATTAAATTAATTACCCACCATTGACATGACTACCTCTGCCTCTACCTCTTGAAGGGTCTAGAGGTTGCCATCAGAAACAAGATTGAACAGGAGGTGACCCAGAAGGCCAGCTCCTCCCTCCACAAGAAGCTGAGTGTGCTTAAGGGGCCTGAGGGTAAAGGCACTTCAAGAGGCCCACATCCAGGAGCTAGCTCCAAATAGGAACAGACACAGGACTGCTCTTCTGGCAGACCAGAGTCTAATAGTATTGCAACACAAAGCCGCTATGCTTAGTCATGAGCTAATGAGCTATATATAATTTTAATAAGATATCGCCTCTGGTTTACGATAACCAAATGTTTAAGATGGGTGCAAGCATAGTTATAGAAAAAGCTTGGTCCATTGTTGTGTGTACTAGGAGTCCAAAAAAATGAAAGCGAGGCTGAAGGAAAGATGTCTGGAAATGAAATGTGGAGTTGGACTGTTGAACGATTACAAAAACCTCCACTGGGGGGCACCAGAGAGCCAATGGTGTTTAAAGGAACCGGACCTTTTTTGGTTGCTTGCTTTCACCTTGAAGAAGTCCTCACTCAAACAGAGTGGATATCATAAGAAAATGTATTCTAATATATCCATCATGATATTTTTAGTTACATGTTTGTAAAAAAGGAGGGTTTACTCGGTGTGCTTTTGTATTGACACCACTGTACAGAGAACAATGCAAAATAAAATGGATTTGACACAATTTTTTTTTTACTTTACTTGAATTTTGTGTCTGACAAGTTATTTAAACGCATGAACATACGTTTGCACTCAGGTCTCTCTGCTGTCTGTGTATTCATGGTCCTCCCACCTTTCCGTTGACTGTGTTTACACTCCCATGATCCTTTGCTGTGTGTGTGAAATTTCTCAAGGCCATAACTTTCCCCTGCAGCAGTCTGTCAAGGACAAGCCTTACAGACTAGCTTTGTACCTGATCACATTAGCCACTGATAAGGCTAAAATGTTTGAATCATTTGAACCTCTTTGGTTTAATGTTAACATAACCTTTCACCAAGTCTATACCAATGCAACTTTGGCATTTTGTATTTACAAAATAATGTAAAAGACAGTCCTATAGTGAGGTATTTATTTGATTAATTTGTAGATATGTCATACAATTCAGACATGCTATTTCACTATATGCTGGGTTTACAATTCAGCTTCATAATTAGTTACCATAGAATATATCTCAGTTACCATATATACTGTTTAGCTCATTACAGACTCTGCTTTTAACTAATATATTTAATATATTTCACTTTTCCTACAACTCCCTTTCAAGCTAAGAACATGCATTCCTATATACAATACACACAAATGATTCTACCACATAATACACAATAGAACCAACTACTTGTTAAAGGAGATAATATATATATATATAGATAGATAGATATAAACAATTGAACCATACACTTTAATTAGCATAAATGTATAATGTGTGTTTATGATAACACACTGTTATTTGGTTGCCAGGATGTCTAACAGGCTTGAGCGCAGGAATGAGTTGAGCGCAGAAAGCGAGGGAAGGAGTCTTTTGCCATCAGGCTGTAGATTCTCTGCTGTGCCTTGTTGAACTTGTCGACCGATGGAGAGTCCATCGCGCTCAACAGAGCTTCACGTGTCTCGGCATCCAAGTTCACCTGAGGAAATAATAACAATGTTAAAACGAGCTCTGCGATGATAGTCTATTGTTTCGGTCTAATGTGCATATTTAACACGTTACTTTTACTATAAAAGACCCGCTCAATTGATTTTGTTTTTTTGAGCTGATGCATGCTAACCTGACACGCTAGCTGGTTTGTTACACAGAACCATCTGGGAAGTCTTCATTGGAAACTGTTTGGAAAAGGGCAGGCACTTTCAAAAAAATACTTGGTAGGTGATTGGATGAACCATCTGTCTATCACGGGCTAATCACCATGGATGTATTAGGCCGTCACACCTAAATCACGCCTGTAGCTGCCAGTAGTTCCTAATAGGACACTGATTGGTCCGAACCAGCTGTGGTTCGGGCCACAATCGCATCAACTTGAAGCCTGAGAAGATGGATTCTTGCGATCGCGGTTCTCGTGGTGAACCCGTGAAAACCCGCCTCTTTGCAACTGAACCAAACAGCCTTTTGTTTTTGAGAACTGCACCTTTGCTATATCCTTTTGGTGCTGCTACCGCGCAGTGTTTTTATCTAAACAAACCCAGAAGAAATAACGATTGGAGTGGGAATTATCTCTTCCAACCCGTTTCCCCAATGTTCCTCTCACTGCATTTTCACCCTCCTCTCTACACCAACCTCCTGTGGGGCGTCCTGTTTGATAAACTGGCTGTAGATGCTCCTGGCCTTGGCCTCCTTCAGGTGTGAGGGGGAAACCCTGTAGTCTTCGCAAGCCAACCAAAACTCCAGGTTCTCCTCACTGAACTCAGAACGCAGGAACCAGCGGAATGCATGCAGACCACCTAGCGAAGAAGGACAGGAAAATGGAAGGCAGGAAGGGAGGAGATAGGAGGAGACGAGAGAAACAAAGAACAAGACGGAGTGAGGACAGGATGAGAGACCAGGGGGTTCCTTGGTGACACTGGTGCAGGTACATATCAGCCACTCACATAGTGACATAGCACATACAACCAGGACCAGGACTCACAATAGACAGTAGATATACTATATATACTGTATATATATACCTGTATATGTTTTGTTTTCATATTTTTCTTTTATACATTCAGCACTCTATCAATAAGGTACTTTAGGTATAACGTTGTATCTAGTAATTTGCAATTGCAAGTATTCCAGTAGTGCATTTGAGCAACATGACAGTTTAACTGAGTTTAATTGAAATGTATGAAATGGTTCTGAGCTGTGTGGAAGGTAGAGATGGATCCTAAGGCTTGACTGTTGTTGTGCACAGAGACTTGTACAAACATTACAAGCAGCGGAAACTAACTTTACTTTCCAACTGGGGCTATCTACACAAAAACATACTCACTCATGGTACTTAAATGGCATTTCCCATATGGAATTATTATGATTATGAGATTATGAACGACCTTGAAAGCAGCAAAGGACAAGCAAGACAGAGAAAGGATGAGGTCTCACTCTTGCTGCTGAGCAGAGATTCTAGATCCTGAAGAGCTTTGTCCTCGTGGGATCTGAGAGAAGGAGAGATAAACAGTCGATACTAGTGTCGCTGGGACAATATAATTGTCGAGAGAAAAGTGGAATTAATCATTTGTTAAGATGCGGGGGGGGGTTTCAAAGGGTCTACTTGTGTTTGTGGTGTATCCACTCCTGCTTCTCAGCCAGGTGGCTTAACTTCACCCGTATCCCCTTTGCCCTGAAATGCACATCACATAAAGTCACTCCAGGCTCTGCAGGCTGCAGGCTAACAGTTATTACAGAACACACATCGTTGCTATTAAGAACTTTGCACTTAGGAAATCACCAATAGGCGAACAAGACATACACAGACAAACTAACTAAAACAAAAACAATGGTGTAATTCAGTACTCACTTCTCCAGGCATGATGAGGGCACAGAGTACAGCCCCTTGCACATTGATACACAACCGAGGAAAAGAAACCAGAAGGAAATGAATAAACAGAGCTTTTCGTGTTATTCCTCCGCCGTCCTTCTGTTTTGTCAATGTCTCAAACCTCAACGTGCTGGTCTTATATACCCGCGTGTCTATCTAATCTACCAGTCATCCAGAACAGCAGATGTGGGAGATGAAGGGAGGTGAATGTGGATGTGGATGCGTTAGGTAAGTAGGGTACGTGCTCAGAGGCTATGTACCTGTGCTGAGCTGTCCGATCTGTAAACAGATAATACAAAAACAAGCCAGGACCAGGACATGCAACAAAGGAAATTAAACCAAAGGGACTTCAAGTGTG